>JAJONR010003451.1:0-73307 GCA_029582245.1 Solanum etuberosum | reverse complement strand
CAATAAAGAATATGAAAAATTTGGACAATAAATGATAATAATTGTGACTTTTATTCTTATAAACTAATAAAATAAATAAGAAAATAGGGAAAAAATTATCTTTTTTGGCTAGTGCAATATTTTTTAACTGTCAACTTTAATCATGGGTTCATCATGAAACGTTATAAATATAAATGGATGTTAAATTTTTTTTTGGAGAGTTACGCCTTTTCATTTTAAAAATTTATTTAGTGAGCAATTATCTTATTCTTTAATTGACTAATTATATAAATATTTTTTAGATTATTGAAAATTAGATAAAAAAAAAGAGAAATCTCATAATTAGGAGAGTTAAAGGGATGATTTAATTTTTTTCAAGCTATTTGAAATGATATTTCATTAGACTACTCTATTTTAATAAATTTTCATTCGTTAAGGAGAAAATGAAAGATTTGATTGATAAATATTTTTGCTTTTAAATTTGCAATAAATAATAGGAATAAGTGGAGTACTAAAATTTGAGGTATTTAAATTCTTATAATAAATAATGAAATTAATGAAGGGAATAGTAATTGACACATTTTTTAATAGTAATTATAAATTGAAATATAGTGAAAATTACAACAATAAAAAAAATAAAAAAAATAAGGATCATTGGCCAAAGAGAGGTGTCAAATCATTTTTTAAATATTTTAGCTTTATATAATATATAGATACATATAAATTTGTCATTCTTCTTGGAGAATGAAAGGTTGGAGTTAAATATTTAGGCCTTTAAATTTACAATAAAGAATAGGAATAAGTAGAATAATAAATTTTGAGACATTTAAGTTTTTACAATATGTATAGAAATAAATGGAGAGTAATAATTGACACTTTTTTAATAATAATAATAAATTAAAATATAGTGAAATTTATCAAAAAAATAAATAGGATCTTTGTCTTTTTTTTCTTTTTTTTGAAAACGAAAGTATTGCATATAATGTTTATAGTTTCTTTAGTTTTTCATTAGAATTATACAAATACTCAAGTTTGTTGTCAATTTTTCTAATTCATTGCTTGGATAACTTTTTTTTCTTTTTGTAAGTTATCAAATTTTCGCTCTTTAAAATGCTTCTAATCTTAGTGTCGTATTTAGGAATGCACTTTGGCATACAAGTAAACAGTAACATCGAGTACATAATGTTCGTTTTAGAGTGTTGCAAAAAATTATCATAATAAAAATTCAGAAGAACAAACCATATTTAACCTAATGAATTATGTATGTACAACTATAGTCATATAAAATAAAAAGAAAAAAAATCTTTATATTTTAAGTTCTTCAATGAAGTACATAAATGAAATATAGAGAATAGAAAAGAAAAACTAAAAAGATCAAATTACTATAATAATAATTTTACTGTAAGACTGCATTATCTTCTTCCAAAATTCACAATTTTCTTACTTTTGTGTCTTCCTCAACTTTCTTCTTCACCCTACAAGCACAAATAGTATATTATGAAATTGTTAGTTACTCCATGATTTTATTTGGATTATTCAATTTAGTTTCAAAGATTAGTTAAATTGATTAAACAAAATAAATAACATCACATAAATTATTAAAGTAAAAAATATAATTTTAAAAATTAAAAGAAGCATTTTTACCCATAGATTCTTTACGACTTTGTTGCAAGCAACCATATGATGTGATGATTAGCATTTCTTCCTCACCCTAATGTATGATATGGTGATGGAGAAGTGAAAGAATAACATTGAATGAATTTTTTCTTGCTACAAAATATGAATTTATATAGAAAAAGAGGATGAATACCATAAGGTGTCATAAACTAATACATTTAATTTTGGGGGTTATGAAGATTAAAAAAAAAAGGAGTTATGAATATTATTAAGATTATAAGTTGAAGAGGTGTGAGTTATTGGTAGTTATTTTTTATTTTATTAAAGATATTAAATATATATTATAGTGGTAGGTGAAAAGTTGAGTAATTGAATGTCAAGACTTTTTGAGATATTAAAAATAAAATAATTAAATAATGAAGGAAAAATGGTTAAAAAAAAAGAGAAAAAAGACAAATATCAATGGAGGCCATAGAGAGGTGCCACATCACCTTCTCTATGTTTCTCCTTTATATATATATATAGATTTCTCCATCCAAAGCTATTTGCCATTAGTAAATGGGAGCTCATTACTTCTAAGCTAACTTTGAATACTATTTCCTTCTAATTTGTTTAGCTTTCTCTTTTTTAATATACCACCTCTTCATTCTAATGAACATAAAAGCTTAATCTTTGTTGGTTTCTTCGAAGATGCAGTCGAAGAAGGTTCTTTTCTAGTTAATATTATTGTTGTTATAATCTCTTCGGTAAATTATACCCCCTTCTTCATGGTTGTTCCTAGGGGTGTCTAATGGGCGGGTTGGATTGAAATTGGAGATATTAAAATGGGTTTAAATAGAAATTGGGTTGGGTCATGACCCACCCAAGTTTACTTTGGGCTCAAATGGGCTAAATATCGGGTTGGGTCGTGACCCGGCCAATTTGACCCATTTAATCTCAATCATTTTAACATATTGTTATTTAACTTTTATAACCACAATTTGAATTTCCACTCAAGAAAATAAAATAAAAAAGTTACAAATGAATAGATAAATCCTAGAAGATATGAAATAGATAATAATTCATACCTTCAATATAAGAACATACATTGCATTAATGCAAATAAAGAGTCTTAAAACTGGTTGAAATTGGAGATTAAATTGGGCTCAATTGAAAGGTTCTTTTAAAATGGGTTAAGGCTTGAATGGGTTGAAATTGAACCCAATTCAAATTATCTTGAGCCCAACACGTAAAATTCTGGGCGGGTTGAGTGGGTTACCTATATTTGGGTTCAATTTGACACCCCTAGTTGTTCCCATTTACAAGGCTGAAGGATTCTCTCTCTCTCAGTTTTCTTCTTCTTTTGTTTTTCACAGATAAAAATGGGATTTACTTGAACTTGTTACACAAATTATATTTGGATTTCTTGACTTGTATGGAGTGGGTTGGTGACTACATCACGTGGGCCCTTTTCTTTAGCTTCGGAGAAAAATGGTATTTTGAAGCTATTTAGGGACTTGGACAGAGTGTAATGAATTCCATACACAATGAATATTAGCAGAGAATATGAAGTAAGGTAAGCCGAAAGCTACAGAAGATGGTGGCAATGGATCACTTAAACAACAAACACTATGCATCAATCCGAATCTAGTTTGGTGGGCGAATGGATCATTCAAACAACAGAAACTATATCATCAATCCCAATCTAGTTTGGTGTTGGCTGCATTAATCCTTGATATCCGTATTACTCAATTTGAGCCCATTTCATTCTAATACCTAATATTTTGTCTTGGATCAAATTTCACACTTCCCTACAAAATTGGTTGCTAAAAGTTCGTAGCAGATTGCAGTGGTTTACTGATTTTCCCCCTTTTCCTTCTTTTTATTTATTTTTTATCATCACGAGCATCACCTTTTAGCTCCATAAGATAAATGAATATTACATGGACGTCATGAGATTATGGTGTCTAAATTCCAACAATTCATAGATTAGGCGCAGTCTTTTGGGTGAATAACATGATAGATGTAATGTAACTAACATAATTGAAATAGGATGCCTGAAATGGAGTAGTAGAGGAGTCTTATATAATATAGAGATAACTATCAAAGAGAATGATAAGTCCTATAGAATAGTTGAGAGACTAATCATACTATACAGAATAGTTGAGAGACTAATCATACTATACAGAAGTAAATATAGAATTTCCAAGGTTCAATACATCTATAATATGAATTTACTAGAAACATGGATGTTACTGTCATAAAAGATAGAATGAGTTTGTGAGCATTTGCTGCATTCTGATACTTAAAGTGGGGCAACAATTGGGAAGCACATTCATGACCTGTTGAACTACGGCTCACATGGTGTTTAGGGCTACAATTTTCCATCTAGAATATAGTTCAGTGGGTTTAGACAAGCTATTGAAATCTATAGCTAATGTCTATGTAGGATGTGCAGGACTCTTCATCAAGTAAATTTGCAGCATGTGTAGAACTCTGCATCAAGTATTTTGCAAGCAAGCGCTTCTTTCACATTGCCATGAAGGGCTTAAAAAATCCCGAATCAAGAAAAACATGCACATTTTATATAGGCGAAGCACTTAATGATCAATATATGCACATGGCCTTTTTTTCTTCCTTGTTCATTATAGAGTGGGCATCTATAAGATTTGCTTTCTGATGATTCAGGATGGAGGAGTGTCAATTTACAAGTTTGACCAGGGTAAGAATGGTGGTACTCTCAGTAGACCTGCTTCTGTTCAACGTGCCTTATCCATTTTGGAAATGGAGGTAGAACAGATAAACAAAGGAAAATATGAGCACTACATGCAAAAAGAAATCCATGAGCAGCCAGAATCTTTAACGACGACTATGCGAGGGAGACTTATACGTGCAGGATCATGTAAAGCAAAGACTGTGCTTTTGGGGGGCCTGAAGGATCACCTCAAAACCATAAGAAGAAGCAGGAGAATTGTTTTTGTTGGGTGTGGCACAAGTTACAATGCAGCTCTTGCTGCAAGATCCATTGTGGAAGAGCTTTCTGGTTAGTTGTTAATAACTCTAATGAAGTTGTTTTGATCTCTATAGCAACGGATAAGGAGTAGATTCTAGAGTAGCTTTGGTTTTACTAGTTTTATTTCTCTAATTTAGGTATTACTGTAACCATGGAGATTGCCAGTGATTTAGTGGACAGACAAGGGCCAATATATAGAGAAGATACAGCTGTCTTCGTTAGTCAATCAGGAGAAACTGCTGACACTTTGCTTGCATTAGAGTATGCTCTGGAAAATGGCGCATTATGTGTTGGCATTACAAATACTGTTGGTAGTGCAATTGCTAGGCACACTCACTGTGGTGTTCACATAAATGCGGGCTGTGAGATAGGAGTTGCAAGTACTAAGGTAGGTAAATCACAGTTTCTTGAATTTTAGTGGTCACTTTTAGCATTGGCTTCTCAATTACCTCTTTGATCAACAGGCATACACGAGCCAAATTGTTGTGATGGCCATGTTAGCTCTTGCAATCGGAGCTGATACACTCTCAAATCAAGCAAGAAGAGAAGCAATAATTGATGGTTTATTTTACTTGCCTCGTGAGTTTTTACTTGTTGCTAAAATTCTTGTTTTTAATTGTCCTTAAATGTATGGCATGCTCATGGTACTTGTATGACCGTTTTTGGGTACGTTACATGAATTTCAGGCAAAGTGAAAGCGGTGCTCAAGCTTGATGAAGAAATGAAGGATCTTGCTAAGCTGCTAATCGCTGAGCAATCACTTCTTGTTTTTGGAAGAGGTTACAACTATGCATCAGCTCTTGAAGGTGCTTTGAAGGTAAAGGAGGTGGCACTCATGCACAGTGAAGGAATACTTGCTGGAGAGATGAAACATGGTCCCTTGGCTTTGGTTGATGAAAATCTCCCTATTGTAGTAATTGCCACCCGTGATTCTTGTTTTAGGTTAGTCTTTAACTAATAATGAGAGTTTCACGACCGTGAATGCCAGCTTTTTAACAAATTGGTTGGTTTGCAGCAAACAACAATCAGTCATTCAACAACTTCATGCACGGAAAGGTCGACTGATAGTTATGTGCACAGAAGGAGATAAAGCATCTGTTTCTGTTGGTGGATCGTCTCGAGTAATTGAAGTTCCACAGGTTGTGGACTGTTTGCAGCCCGTAATTAATGTAGTTCCATTACAGGTAGTGGTTCTACTCTTCTTTAGGCTTATAATTCAGTGAAATAAAAACTTTTAGGGGTCGTTTGTAGAGTGTATTAGCAAAAATAATGCATGCATTAGCTTTGTGTATTAGTAGTACCTTGTTTGGTACACTTTTTCATGCTATGTATAACTAATGTTAGTTATACATTCTATTGTGTATTGAGGAGTGTATTACTAATACATGGAAATCCATGATATTAGTAATGCAAGGGAATTTAATGCATGCATTAGCATGAATAAAGACCCAATTGCCCCTCAAAACCTTTTTTATATCTTTTCCATCATATTTGTGGAGGGTATCTTTGTAAATAAATAGTTTTAAAAAAAATTATGCAATGCGTGCTATTTTTAATACACCAAATCAAACAATGCGTAAGAAATAATCTTTGCATAACTAATGCATGCATTACTAATGCAAGCATTATTAATATACTCTATTTAACATTATTTTTATACACCCTACCAAATGACCTCTTAGTGACTATTGGCTGACAACTACAGAGTGTCAGCATTCTTCTTAGCCCTACACATTTTTGATGTGAATACATTTACTATTTCTATCTAAGCCTCTTTCTGTGAAGAATTTATTTTACCTTGGATACATTTGCTGTTTCCTCATGATACAAAAGCTATTGCTGACCTAAAATTAAGAAATATAATGTGTAAACTCTCTAACAATTTAAGCTTTAATTGAGGCTGTTGACACAATTTAAAATGATATCAGACCAGATAGAGGATGTTTGGGGTCTTGCCACCACCATTCTATGAAATATTTCCACACACTAGACCTGAAAGCATCCAAGCACGCATGAAATCGATGTATTGCAGACCTAGGATATATAACTAGTTATGCCAATTCTCCAATAGTTGAAGCTTTAGACGCGTCTGTTCGCACAAATCAGTGTAAGATAAAGCTGCAATTCCCTTTTCCTTTGTAACTGTGGAAATTAAAGTTCTGGGCATTATACAGCTTGACATGTGTCTCTTAGAGTTAGTAGATTATTAGACAAATCTTCTTCCTCACCAGGGATGGGGCAGATCTGAATTCTGTGTACCAATATGCCTTCTCTTTGATATATTTTGGACTGCATCTATGAACTGGATTACCCAACATGATGGTAGACGAACTGTTATAATTCTTTTAGATGCATATGAACTCCGCATATCTTTGTTGGCCTTTTAGTTGGCTAGAATATATCAGGAATACCACTTGAAAACTAGAAGCGTGCCAATTGTTGTAAACATCTTTCAATGTGAAACATATATAAATTTACAAATAGGGAAATTAAACAATGTCGTTCTGTTTATTAGATGGATTGGTGATGATTTTAAACCTTACTGCATCTAAGTTTTGATCTACTAATCAAAACTTGTGATCTATGGCACTCCTAGGATATCTTTTAGTAGGTTGCTCTGTATTAATATTATTTTAAATGACATACAATGATGCAAGTTTGTTAAATATCATTCTAAAACTACCTCTATGTGCCTCAACCACTGAATAAAATGAAAAGAGCACTATATGGCCATAATGAGCTGGTTCAAGATGCAAGCCAAATATGTGTACATCTAGATGTACTGTTAAACTAAGATAACTTTGACCTTTCTGATTACTTTGAAGTGGGTTTTTTTTTAGTTGCCTATTTCATTATTTTAGCCAAAAAAAGAAATGGTAAGTGTACAGTGATATCAAATAAAACTAGTGCACATTCTTACTTTACCGTGTAACATTGAACATACATTTAATTGGAATCCACCTGAAATATTTAGTATTTTATAATTCTTTTGAGTTGGTATGATCTGTAAAGTAATGGAGCAGCAGTTCTTATATACTCACCCAGACACTGTGCGTGAGTGCGCATGACACTTTAGGAGTTTGTTTAGGGTTCTCAAAAATTGAAAAAAAATTATGGTAGATAACATCTCGAAAGATTCAACATGAGAACCATCAGGTCCTTCAATATAAACACTAAAGCCCTTTTTAACATATTATATAGCAGGAGGGGAAATAAGGTGCCACGATCATAACTTTTCCACTTAGTGGTTTTTATTCTGTAGCTCTTCAATATTGAATTTCCTTTTCAAATTTGCTTTGAATTGTTTTACTTGTGCTGAGGGTCTTTTGGAATCAACCTCTCTGCTTTCACAAGGTAGGGGTAAGGTTTGCGTACAGTGTATGTTGTTGTTGTTGGTTTTTATTCCATAAGTACCTTATGTTTTGTTTTCCCACACTAGATTGGCAGCTGTATTAACCACTGAATGCCATTATTTGGCAAAATTTCTATCAATCTTTACCTCTTACACTCTTACTTGGTCATTGCTTCATATCATGTCAATCAGTATTTTTAAACTCTACTTTGTGAAAGCATGCTAGGGGGCAAGAACCACTTAAGACCATATGCAATATGATAGACTAGCATTAGTTCTTATACCATTACCTGCATTTTTCATCTTATTCTAAGTTCAAACCCCTCCCTACCTCCTTTTTTCTCACTTGCCTCCATCTTTTCCCCTATTTTGGGAAATAGAGGAACTCTTTGGTGTGTTGATCATTTTACTGGCTTAGCAGAATTCGCTTGGGGGTTCAGTAAATTCTGTGAAATTCCCTGAATCTTATAGTTGCTGCACATCAGTTTTCCTTTCCTCCTGTTATTTAATTTCTGTTTGAGATTTTACAGTCAAGCTTAATTATTGTCTTGTTTTTGTCGTCTGTCTCAGTTATTGGCCTATCATCTTACTGTACTGCGTGGATACAATGTTGATCAACCTCGCAATCTTGCCAAAAGTGTCACAACGCAATGAGCTTAACATTTTCAAAGTCTTCCGCATTCAACCTCTACCACTTGATGACGACAATTTGATCTACTGGTACAGCTTTTGACTCCTACTACAGGTTGCACTGACCCACGATATAGCTATAATTCACTCTGTAACATCTAGATTCATGTTTGTTTGGTAACATATTTAACGTAACAGTACTGTTCTTATTAGTGGTTGGTATGTAGTCGAGCTAATCTTGTAGACTAAGAACTAGATTGATTTTTGATTGGTTACGATTGTTGTGACAATAGAGGTGATAAATTGCAATTTTATGAGTGCATTTCAGGATCACTAACATGTAATGTTGTTCAAAATCTGCAATGGACTACCAATGTGATGTTCAAAGTGTGCACTGTATTATAGTTAATGACCTTCCTTTCAATTGCAAATCTTATACCTTAAAGTCTAAATACAATTAAGGCGAGGGCGGAATAGTGCATATGTTGGCTAACTTTGTCATTCAAATGAAGTTGCTTGTTCTCCCATTGGGTAACATATGATAAGAGGAATGAATTATATCTGTTTGACACAAATTGACTCAGGAGTTCACTCACTAAACTAGTTTTTTAGTTTGAAGTTGTTGAAGAGGGGGAACTGGAGCAACGGTAAAAGTTATCTTCCTCTATGTGATCTATGGGTCACAGATTCAAATCATGGAATCAGCTGCAAACTACAAGTAGAGTATCCTCGATTTAGAGTGTCTTAAACATTTGAAGGTTGAGTAGTTGCCGCATCACATACCTATCATTATATGATTGATCTCGAATTCTTCATTATACTGGGGACCATAAAAATGATCTATGGCCCTAGCCCCTCTTATCAGTATCCCAAATGGGGAGGGGGCCGATAGATCGAAGCTAAAGAAATAACAAGTATTAATAAAAATTTAAGAATAAGAAAATACAAGAAAAATACTAGCTAGTATTCCAAAGATAGAAAAGAAATATGTATGTTTGACTACCTATTACCTTCGACCATAATTCTCGACCTCCGCATCTTCCAATCAAGGGTAATGTCTTCGGTGAGTTGAAGTTATATCATATTCTGCCTAATGATCTCACACCAATGCTTATTTGGCATACCTCTACCTTCTTCAAGTCATTTATTGCTAACCTTTCACACCTCCTCATTGAAACATCTGCACATTTCCTATTCCCATGCTCGAAACATCACAGTCTCACTTCCCGCATCTTGTCCTTCACGGAATCCACTCCCACCTTATTCCGAGTATTTTCATTCCTAATCTTATCTCTCTTGGTATGCCACACATCCATGTCAACATTCTCATGTCTTCCACTCTCTTCTTTTGGATATGGGAGCTCGATTGGCAAACACTCTACTCCATAAATAGTTGGTCTAACTACCACTCCATAGAATTTGCCTTTTAAGTCTTGAAAGCAAATTCTTATTATACAAAACACGAAATGTGAACCTTCATTTCATCTTATCCACCCCAATACATTGTAGCATTCTCGTCAATCTCATTATCTTGGATTACTAACCCCAGGTACTCGATTATCCTTTGATTCTTATCCCAACGTTTCACACCAATGAAGCACACCACAAAAGAAAATTTATCTAGGGTACACAACACAACCATGTTGGAGCTAGCGTATCACAAATGACTTTTCTTTGAATTTTATATTCATCATAAAATTATATTGTATATATAAAATTAAAATTCTTATTTTTGTGTGTATATATATATATAGTAAGTATCGAATCTCTTTCAACTTTTTCCTACGATTAATTTTTATATTTTAAATTTTATTAGTAAAAGCTGTTTCTGCCACATGTTACCACTGTATACGATCGATCCTAGTATTAACTCTAGGCATAAACATAAGCAAGATAGGTTCAGATTTTTTAACTCCTCCTGTGGAAAACATCAAAAAAATTAGTTAGCAGTCAATATTTTCCTTACTTTGTCTCATTTGAAAAATAGGAAACTGAACTTTTCCATTTTCTTCGAATGTTTAAATTCTAACATAAAATCATAGTCATAGAGTAAAAAGGAATTAGAATAAGAACATTATTATAAAAAGTGAGCAGAACGAAAAATATAAATAGACACAGAGAATATCTTCGATCATATCTTTCAAAAGTAAAGAACATCCTAATTTATTACACAAAAAATCACCTAAACATTACAATGTTACAAAAGTTGAGCCGAATATTAGTTAGGTACATGTTTGGCCAAATGCATTGAATTCATAACAAACTAGATCTATGAATTTGTATTTTTTCCTTCAATTTATTTTATATCATGCATAACACACTTTTTTTTTTTTAATTACTATTATTATAATTGTTAATATCTATGCCATTTAAAAAAATTATATGAATCAACCTTAAATACAAAAAATAAACAAAGAATCCAAAAGGGGATAAAAACTTGATTAATAACTCACTTATCTATATACTCCCTAATTACTTGTCCACTTTTAAATTGACACACTTATTAAGAAATTAATAATTGACATAGTAAATTTATCAATTTACCCAAGTAAATGAATTAAATATTTAATATATTCAAGAAGTTCGATCTTTTTTCAAAGTAATTAATTGAGGATATAATATCCTTTCTTGATTTATCAAAATGAACAAGTAATTAGGCATAACTAAAAAAGAAAATGTGAACCATTGAGTGATTTGATATAAATATCTAGAGTTATATTCGATTGAATTTCAGATATATTGGGAAAACCTCCGACCAGACGTGAAAATACCGAAGATTACAAACCCCATATCTATACTATTTTAGAGAAATTTTAGTAACTCAGTTGATAAACTGAACGTTAGCTTGTTGGCGAGATTTCAGAATCCCAATTGTTGACTTCTATGTACAAAAAACCAAAAGGAAAAGAGATAAACCAAAGACTTCTGGATTTCTTCTATCATTGCAGAAGAAGGCTTCTACTATCTGCAACTTCCACATCTTCATCTTCTTCATCTCCACAATTGTACACAGATTCAATCACTAGAAGCAGTTGATCATCCAGATACCTCCGCAACAACATTGTCTCTTGACTTCCATCAATACCGCCTTCCGCTCCCTCACACCGTCCCCGCCCATCGCCGCCTCCGCCGTCGAATCTCTCCTCCGATTTCCACGGCGATCGACTGCGGCGGCGGTAGCACAGACGGTAGCAGATTTCAGCAGCACAAATGATAGGGCAAGTAGCACAAAACAAAGGAAGAAGAAAAGGAGAGCAGAGAAAGAGACAGAAGCGGCGACGGTTTAGCCAAGAGGTGAGAATCATCGTGGAACGGGAAATCGGAGATGGATTTTGATTTGTTGGGCGATTTTCATGTCGAATTGGGAGCAAATTGTTGGAATAAGGGCAGTCTTTGTTGGAGTTGAAAGAGAAACAGTACCACCAGTCCCACATGACTTGGCGATTGTCATATGCATAATCAACGTGTGAAGGAAGGGAAGATGATAGCGATGGAGAGAGAGAAAAAACTAGTGTGAGATTCTCGTTTTCTGACCTATTTTGCCAAATTTCCAGTTTTTTTATGACATATTTTTGTGAATTATTTTTTTGGGTTTTCATTCCTATCTGGTGCGTCCTACTCTACTAACAATTTTTATATATTTAGGACCGAAACTCGAGATCTGATTAAAATCATATTCTTTTGTGTTATTTTAAAAAAAAATATATATTTGAGTTTTGACTAATTAATTTAATTTTTTAATTAATATTAAAATAGTAATTTATGTTATCAATATCTTAAAAATGCTTAGAAAGTAATTTTTTTCCAATTCTCTAAAATAAATTAAATAATTTTTTTTTTGGTCGATATTTAGGTGGAGACAGGGGAGCTGCACGATTGAGATTCAGTTTATTTTCCTCCAAATATTGAAATGCAGCTTAGCTTATATGTGTTGGCAAATGAGTGTGAACATGTGATTGATAGCTAGGCTACATAGTTGAATTAAATAAATTTAAGTGGGGGCCGTAATTGTCATATTATACATGACTTTTTAAGGAAATTTAAGCAAAGTTATTAAACTTTGTTCCGCTCCGATCAGATGATAAAAATATTAAATTGAATGACTTTGCTACATAAACTAATTCTCAAAAGTTGAGTTTCAGAGCTAAATCCAGAATCCACCACTGTCTGCGTTACAATATTTTCTATGTCAAAAAAGTGATGGAGTTGTATTTGCAATAATCTTTTATCCATTGATAGTAAATGAAAAAGGTGTATCTTGTACTATATGTAATAATACGTTGGAGAAAAAAGAGAAATGTGCACTAATAAATACTAGTGTACTGACTAATGATTATTTATTAATTTGGGATAGGCAGAGACAATTCATACAGTATACATGGTTCCCATCTGGCTTTCCTTTGTCGAGATGTGTGTGGTACTTCCAATTCAAGAATCCCAATGCAATACATTCCATAAAGTAGCAGAATTTATTACCAGATTTCAATAATGGGAGCTGTTACTATCGGACTTCTAACAGAGTGGTTACCATTCTGTTCAACCCAAGTGATCGAACCAACGTTTCTACTTTGACCCTCATCACCTATATAGCGAATAGTCAAAGTATAACTTTGCTTCTCATTTTTGTTCTTGAACACCAATGTTTGTGGTGACACTGAAATTGTAGAGTTCTTGGGAGCATTTAGCTTAGCTTTATATGTAGCTGCACCTTTACCAACATTTGTAACTGTCCTCTTGAATTTCTGCTCCAACAAAGTGAAGTTTCCCTCAATGCTGTACAAGGCAATGAATGATGGGTAATTAAGATCAGCTGATGGATTTGAGCAGTTGTCGTAATTGGCTGATGATCTTGCAAATGTTTTGAACTGCTCTTCGGTGAAATTCATAGAGCATATAAGATTTATGTAATCTTGTGGAGTAGCATCATATACTAGGCCGGGATCAAGAGCTCTGTTGGGATCAACATGCCCTGCTCCCATGTCTAGGGGCGTGGCGGCTTTATTAATGTCGGAGTCTTTAATAGGTTTTCGAGTGTTGTCTAAAGGATCAGCTGTTGTCATCATGGCAGAGCGAATAGCTGAAGGACTCCACTCAGGATACACGGCTTTTAGCATTGCTGCAATTCCAGCAGCATGTGGTGCAGCCATGGATGTGCCTGATTCAAGAATGTAATCAGTGGACAATAGTATGTTTGTCCCAATACTTGTAGCAAATACGTTTGGTGGATATGCTGCAAGAATCAGCACCCCTGGTGCCAATATATCTGGCTTTGAAATTCCCAAGTAACTTCTGGAGGGGCCTCGTGCTGAGGATGCAGCAACTACTGGTGCTGGCTTTGCATCTAGATACGTCTCTTGGAATGTGATGCTGGCTGTGGGAGTGACGCTATTTTTCACATAATTGATGACTTGTTTCCCTTCCTTTTTGTTAACCACAACTCCAGGGTTGGGAAATGTAGCAGATCTGAACACTCCTGGATCCTCAGAAATAAAGATGGCTGCTTTAAGTCTTGCTCGAGTGACAATACGCATTTGATCAGAGAAATCCCCATTATCATCACATATTACGATGGTGCCTTCACGATTTTCAACTTGTGATAGCAATTCCTCCGAACTGCAATCAGATAGAGTCTTGTTGTAAATCACCGGAGAATCCCTGACAAAGGCTCGTGCAGGAAACAAGCTCCACCCCCTAATTTTTAAGCCATTACCCAAAGTCAAAGTTCCTGCAAATGTCCGGTCAGTGTGGCCTGATGCCACACACAAGATCCATGGAGATCCATTGTTTAAGCTTCCAATCCCTGGACCTCGATTTCCAGCTGAAGCTGAAACCAGAACTCCCTTCATCATAGCTCCAAAAGAAGCAATAGATATAGCATCTTCATACAAGGGAATGAAACGGTACCCATAAGAAATGGATATCATGTCAACACCATCCGCAACAGCTTGGTCCATAGCAGCAATTAAATCTGAAGTAAAGGTTCCTTCATTAAAGCTAAACTTGTATACAGCTAACCTAGCTCGTGGAGCAACCCCTCTAGCTGTTCCTGGTGCATATCCAAAATGGGAAACACCTTTCGCAAAGTTCCCAGCAGCAATGGAAGCACAATGTGAGCCGTGACCATCAGTATCCCTGGCAGAATTCATGGAAATGTTGACAGTGGGATCATTAGCCAAAATACCCTTATTGAAGTAATTAGCCCCAATGAGTTTTCTGTTGCACATTGAAGCATTAAACTGTGTGCCTGGCTTGCAAATTCCCTTCCACCTTTTTGGGATTTCAGGCATACCATCATCTTGAAAACCCGCAGATTCTGGCCAGATGCCAGAATCAAGAACTCCAACAATCACATCTTGGCCTAAACCAGAAGCTGGCCATAGCCCAGATGATGGATTGAGCTTGAGGAAATCAGATGTGTGGGTAGTATGAGGTTCCACAGTTCTATCCTTGTAAGCTGAAATGAAACCTGGTAACTTCTTCAAAGCTGCCAGTTCATCTTTGGACAAAACAGCACTAAATCCATGTAACACATTGTCATAGGAGTAAACAAGTTTTGGAGCAGAGTGGAATCTGTCTACTGATGAAGGAACAGAAGCTTTGATGGAATCAATAGTGGAAGAATGCCAATGATGGTGATCAGTAAAGACATTAGGCATTAAAGATTTGTCCAAATGGACAATGTAAGTGGATCTTTGTGCTAAAGCTAAAAAGAGATGAGCAGAAAGAGCCCATGAAAAGAGTAGAAGATGAAGTAACTCCATTGTAGATCTTTCTGTTGAGTACACACTACAGATTCAAATAACTTTATAGGATAATGCAAGTAGCATTTGGTTGTTGCAATAATAGAGATAAGGTAAGTGAAGTGGGAAACAGAATGAGTTAAAAAGGATAGTAAAGATAGGCGGCTAGTATATAAGCGAAATGAATCAGGTTGTATAAATAGCTGGTTCTTCTCACCATGTCTAATCTTGCAGGCTGCTATGAAGGCATCTGTATGTCAATTTGCAAACATGACCCCATTGAAGTCAATGTTTTAGATCCCGACTAAATCTGAATTCGATTTGGGAGGTCCCATATTAAGGGTAAAGTGCTCCCTAACAAAGGCGACTCCGTACCTGGAGGGTTGATCCTGATACCAATTAAGAATGAAAGAGTACTTATCACTCCACCGCAACCCTTGTCGGTCATTGAAGTCAATGTTGTTAACTACACTATATTATTTCTTGTTTTCATAAGAAATAGTTTAATGACTTTTTGAGGCTAGCTATGATAAATTACTCAAATATAATCTCTTTGGAAGAATAAGAGAATCAATAATTGAAGGGTGTTGCTTCCACTCTTTCTCCATGTTACTGTATAAGAATTCCTTTAGCTTTTGGATAATATAATCTAAACTTTCCATTTGTTGATGAGTCAGATACTGACATTTAAAGCATTTGTTTAGTAATTTGGAGAATTAATTAAAAGGGAGAAAAAGAAGACTAGAAAAGAGAGAACCAATTAAAAAGACCTTTTTTTTGTGGTCCCTAGTTTGATGAATGATCCAAAATGAATGTGTATTAAATTTAATATTGCCGACACTCAGCTTAATGTATTGGGAAAAGAATAACACGGATCTGAAATTGGTCTTTAATTAGACCACTAATCAACAAATCAATGGCTGAACTTGTTTAAGGCTGATGGATCTCCTACTAATAATAAAGCTACAAGCCTAATTAAACCTTTCCATCTTCTCACCAAATCAATGGTCAAAAATATTTTTAAATTATGAGAAATTAAACAAAAACTTGCGTCAATAATTTGATTTAAAACTGTCCATTGTTTGATTAGAAAATGTCCCTAACATTATCTCATAATTAGTAATTGTGGAAATAGCATATATCTATGTTTAGTGGAAATTTATTTTGGGAAGGGCCAATTAAATGAAAGGAAAAGGATAAAATATATCCTCTAATTTAGTAATTTTGTTTATTAATTACTATCAAACTATTTATATTCTCACCGCTATTAAACTTAACATAAATATCCTTAATTTGAATGGATTTTCCCTAATCAACCAAAATTATTCGATTTCAATTTAAATTACCTATTTACACCAAGTCCATTTTTAAATTTAAAACTAAATAACTCCTATCAAATTAAACCCAGAAAAAGTTGAAAAATCTGAAAATCGGTTTGAGGAATCTGCTGCTGGTTTCCAAACCATTTCGTTGATAGCCATTGAACTGGAGCTTTTAGGTTTAGTATGTACCAGTTGTTGCCATTTTAGAAATATAAGAAAAAAACTAGCTCGACAAGTTGAAAGCCCCGAGTCAAGGATCTGTTCCGAATGAGTACTGTTTAGATCGATTTTTGTTGCTGATTCCAGTCCGTTTCGTGGTTATGAGGAACAATTTGAAGAAGAAGACAATCCGCCATTGAAGTTTCATCAAAGCTCAAGTTCGAAAAAATGGCTTGACGCAAACAAGCCTCGTTTCGACTTAATATTATTGCAAAAGATTAGGAACGTCTTGGAGAGCTCATATCTCAGATTTGGGATAATTTGGTGGAGGATTCGGTGTTTGTTTATTGGTTGAGTAGGAAGAACAATGCTGAATTTCAGAAACAGCCATAATTTTCAGATATAGTCCAAAAATATGCCACATTATTCCAAAAGTAGCAACTTTTCCCGGTAATCCGTTTTCAGTCTTACTTTAAATATTTCTCATTCTTGTAAGTGTTGGGTGTGGATTTGATCAAACCCAATAATTTTAGTTTAAATCTTGTATTTTTAATAGAAGTTCATTGAATAGGTACACATTGTTAATTTAGAATTCTAACAACCTGGAAAAGATTAGAATTAAATACTCATAAGCTTCAAATTCTGGCTCCGTTTTTGCTTGTAATGTAATACAAACATTACATCGGCCACAATTGCTCAAGTTTGGTCATATGGAGATTTCAATTTGGGTTTTGCATCCTCAAAGTTAAGAGTCTTTAATAAACATTTAAGGCCATAGTAAGATGTTTATCTACCTATTCTGCCTAAATATTGTTTTTGGTCTAATCAATATTTATAGTGGCCATTGATTACAGATTGACTTGTCAATTGTTAAAGCAAAAATGAATCAAATTAAAGAAAATGGGAACTCAACAAATGACCAAGTAAAGATTAACTCAAAATTATAAAACTAACAACTGGAAGTTTAAATTTAGGGAAGTTCAAACATTGATAAGCAAATAATCTCTTCATTACAATATGTTTGCCTAGTTTTGATTTGACATTGAGTTTAAGAAAGTAAGAAAGATTTTTGAATCTTGTGCTCTTAAACTAAAGATACGTAGAATGTACAAGAATGTCTTTTAATCTTGTGGTTTTAAGCATACCATGTGTAAAGTTAAAATGAAAGAATTGCCTAGAAAAGGAAAGCGACATTCTTTTTTAAACTAACTAAACAACAAAACCAAACAAATTGAAATGGAGGGAGTATTTAATATCCTAACTATGGTTGGAACATTGCTCTGGTTTATTAAATCTCAGTCATTATCTTTCTATCATGATACATGTCTCTCATCCAAGTTAGAATTTGAGAAAGGGAGAGATAGAAAATGGAGAGGAGCCTCATCCCAAAATCCATGCGCAATCCCAAACAGCATGTTGAGAGAAGTAGAAAGAACAAGTTGCTTTTGCTCACTTTCCTTTCATAAATGTTCTTCCATAATTCTCTCACACAAGCATATTTGACAATGTGTTTTCTGGAATTATTTTGTGTGCATACATTATTTTTTCCCATGTCGACAACATATGTAAATAATTTCGCTCTTGTCCTAGTCATCACTACCCCAAACATCAATAATCCTAGATATCACTATAGGACTCCTAACTGAGTGATTACCATTTTCTTCAACCCAAGTGATTGACCCAACATTCCTACTCTGATCACTATCACCTATATAGCGAATTGACAAAGTATAGCTTTGTTTATCATTCTTCTCCTTGAACACCAGAGTTCGCGGTGACACCGAAACTGTGGAATTTTTGGGAGTTTCTATCTTTACTTTATAAGTTGCTCCACCTTTACCAACATTTGTTAGAGTCCTCCTGAATTTCTGCTCCAACCAGGTGAAGTTCCCCTCAAGGCTGAATGGGTACAAGGCAATGAATGATGGGTAATTGAGATCAGCTGATGGATTTGAGCAGTTGTCATAATTGGCTGATGATCTTGCAAATGTTTTGAACTGCTCTTCGGTGAAATTCATAGAGCATATAAGATTTATGTAATCTTGTGGAGTAGCATCATATACTAGGCCGGGATCAAGAGCTCTGTTCGGGTCAACATGCCCTGCTCCCATGTCTAGGGGCGTGGCTACAAAGTTATCATCCTCTCTAATAGGCTTTTGAGCACTATTCAAATGGTTTGCAGTAGTCATCATGGCAGAGCGAATAGCTGAAGGACTCCATTCAGGATGTGCTCCTTTTAGCATTGCTGCAATTCCAGCCGCATGAGGAGCAGCCATTGATGTGCCCGATTTAAGCTCGTAATCAGTGGCTAATGCTATGTTCTGAATACTTTGTGAAAAGAGATTAGGTGGAACCGCTGCAAGAATCAGTACCCCTGGTGCCATAATGTCTGGTTTTGCGATTCCCAAGTAGCTTCTGGAGGGCCCTCGTGATGAGGATCCAGCAAGAACTGGGGCAGGCCTTCCTCCATCCACATACGTTTCTTGGAATGTTATGGTGGCCGTGGGAGCAACACTGTTTTTAACGTAATTGATGACTTTTTTCCCTTCCTTTTTGTCAATCACAACTCCCGGGTGGGAAAAAGAAGCACCTCTGAACACTCCTGGATCCTCAGAAATAAAGATGGCTGCTTTAAATCTTGCTTCATCGACGTGAAAAATTTGACTACTGAAACCAAAACCATCTTCATCCGCATTATAATCACAGATGATGATGGTGTTTTCGGGATCAGGAACTTGCGATAACAACTCATCTGACCTGCAAGTGGCTAGAGTCTTGTTGTAAATCAGCGGAGAATCCCTGATAAAGGCTCTTGCAGGAAACAAGCTCCACCCCCTAATTTTTAATCCATTGCCCAAAGTCAAAGTTCCTGCAAATGTCCGGTCTGTGTAGCCTGATGCCACGCACAATATCCATGGAGATCCATTGCCTAAACTCCCCCAACTTGGACCTCGATTTCCAGCTGAAGCTGAAACTAATACCCCCTTCATCATAGCTCCAAAAGAAGCAATTGATATAGCATCTTCATACAAGGGAATGAAACGGTACCCAAAAGAAATGGATATCATGTCAACACCATCCGCAACAGCTTGGTCCATAGCAGCAATTAAATCTGATGTAAAAGTTCCTTCATCAAAGCTGAACTTATACACAGCTAGCCTAGCTCGTGGAGCAGCCCCTCTTGCCGTTCCTGCTGCATATCCAAAATGGGAAACACCTTTCGCAAAGTTCCCAGCAGCAATGGAAGCGCAATGTGAGCCATGACCATCAGTATCCCTGGCAGAGTTCATGGAAATATTGACATTGGGATCATTAGCCAAAATTCCCTTATTGAAGTAATTAGCCCCAATGAGTTTCTTGTTGCACATAGAAGTGTTAAACTCTGTTCCTGGCTTGCAAATTCCTTTCCACCTTTTGGGGATTTCAGGGATACCATCATCTCGGAAACTTGCAGATTCCGGCCAGATTCCACCGTCAAGAACACCAATGATCACATCTTGGCCTAAACCAGAAGCTGGCCATAGCCCATATGAAGGATTGAGCTTGAGGAAATCAGATGTGTAGGTAGTGTGAGGTTCCACAGTTCTATCTTTATATGCTGAAACAAAACCTGGTAACTTTTTCAAAGCATTCAGTTCATTTTGGGACAAAACAGCACTGAAGCCATGAAACACATTGTCATAGGAGTAAACAAGTTTTGGAGCAGAGTGGAATCTGTCTACTGATGAAGGAACAGAAGTTTTGATGGAATCAATAGTGGAAGAATGCCAATGATGGTGATCTGGAAAGACAGTAGGCATTAAAGATTTGTCCAAATGGACAATGTAAGTGGATCTTTGTGCAATAGCTAAGAAACAGAACATATGAGCAGAAAGAAACCATGAAAGGAAGAGAAGATGAAGAGAATAAGGAAACCCCATTGTAGATCTCTGTGTTGACTAAACTCTGCAGATTCAAGTGGCTTTATAAGATAATAGAAGCAGCATTTGGTTGTTGCAATAATAAAGATAAGGTAAGTAAAGTGAAGAATGAAATGTGTTAAAAAGGTTAGTAAAGTAATAAAGATAGGCGGCTATTGTAAGTGAAATGAACCTATTAAGTTCTGTTTCTAGAAAGGAACCTATATGTCAATTTTCAAAAACGACCCCACTTGTTATCCCATTGAAATCAGTGATATTTTCAATACTATATTAATCATTTCTTGTTTTATTTAGTATTATTTGAATAAATTTGTGAGGCAAGATATGACAGAATCTTTAAACTAAATCAAATATAATCTCTTTGGAAGAAAAAGAGAAGTCAATAATGAAGGCAGTTGCTTTCACTCTTTCTCCATGTTACTGTATAAGATTTATTTTAGCTTCTGGATAATATAAAGAATCAAGTGATTAAGTTTTGCTCTTTTATTTTTTCTACATAATCTTTTTTGTTCTAAATTTCCTGATATTCTGTTCCCCATTTGGGAAAATATGGTGGGGGATACATTAATAATTTACACGGGGTGGAGCTAGAATACGGTTAAGTAACTTTGTTCTAAATTTTATATTTGTATTAAGAAATTTATTGAATACATACTAAATATTAATTTAGAACTTAATAATATATGTGAACAGAAACTCCAACCTATAAACATCAAATTCATGCTCCGTCTCTGAATATTCGACACATTTAATTGAATGATTTTCCCTTCAAATGAGGTGATCTTTAATTTACCCTTCGCATGGGTGATTTATAATTTTTGCTCTTAGAAATCGACTTATGTCTAACAGGGAAAATTCCTTTAAAGGGGCGAAGTATAAATTATGAAATATTATGATATGAAATTAAAAACTAGCACAAAATAAGGCAAAAGTGGGATGGAAGGAGTACTGTTATTTGTTTCTTTAAGATAGTACATGCAATTCATAGAGCATACACATTTACCATTTTTCTTTCCCTTTGTTCTTGTGTTTTGGTACTTCCAATTCAAGAATATGATGGTCATAAAGTGGCACGAATTATTACCAGAGATCAATTATGGGAGATATCACTATAGGGCTCCTAACAGTATGATTTACGTTCTCTTCAACCCAAGTGATCGAGCCATAGTTCCTATTGAGACCTATGTAACGAATTGTCAAAGTATAACTTTGCTTCTCATTTTTATTCTTGAACACCAATGTTTGTGGTGACACTGAAACTTTTGAGTTCTTGGGGGTTTTTATCTTAGCTTTATAAGTAACTGCACCTTGACCAACATTTGTGACTGTCCTCCTGAATTTCTGCTCCAACCAGGTGTGGTTTCCCTCATCGCTGTACAATGCAATGAATGATGGGTAATTGAGATCAGCTGATGGATCTGAACAGTTGTGATTGGCTGATGATCTTGCAATTGTCTTGAATTGCTCTTCTGTGAAATTCATAGAGCATAAGAGATTTACGTAATCTTGTGGAGTAGCATCATATACTAGGCCGGGGTCAAGGGCTCTGTTGGGATTGACATGCCCTGATCCCATGGCTAGGGGTGTGGCCTCCCTGTTAATGTCAGAGTCTATGATTGGTTTTCCAGTGTTATCCAAAGGATCTGCCGTGGTCATCATGGCAGAGCGAATAGCTGAAGGACTCCACTCAGGATGCGCGGCTTTTAGCATTGCTGCGATTCCAGCAGCATGTGGTGCAGCCATCGATGTGCCTGATTCAAGAATGTAATCAGAGGATAATTCTATGTTCGTCCCAATACTTGTAGCAAATACATTTGGTGGATATGCTGCAAGAATCAGCACCCCTGGTGCCAATATATCTGGCTTTGCAATTCCCAAATAGCTTCTGGAGGGTCCTCGTGCGGAGGATGCAGCAACAACTGGTGCTGGCTTTGCATCTAGATACGTCTCTTGGAATGTGATGCTGGCTGTGGGAGCGACGCTATTTTGTACATAACTGATCACTTGTTTCCCTTCAGTTTTGTTAATCACAACTCCAGGATTGGGAAATGAAGCAGACCTGAACACTCCTGGATCCTCAGAAATAAAGATGGCTGCTTTAAGTCTTGCTCGACTGACAGTGAGCATTTGATCAGAAAAATCCCAGCTTTCATCACATATAATGATGGTGCATTCGGGATCAGGAACTTGTGATAGCAATTCCTCGGAATTGCAATTAGATAGAGTTTTGTTATAAATCACTGTTGAATCCATAACAATGACTCTTGCAGGAAACAAGCTCCACCCCCTAATTTTTAAGCCATTTCCCAGTGTCAAAGTTCCTGCAAATGTCCGGTCAGTGTGGCCTGATGCCACGCACAAGATCCATGGAGATCCGTTCTTTAAAGTTCCAGTATCCGGGCCTCGATTTCCAGCTGAAGCTGAAACAAGAACTCCCTTCATCATAGCTCCAAAAGAAGCAATGGATATAGCATCTTCATAGATGGGAACGAAACGGGACCCAAATGAAATGGACATCATGTCAACACCATCCGCAACAGCTTGGTCCATAGCTGCAATTAAATCTGAAGTAAAGGTACCTTCTTTGAAACTAAACTTGTAAACAGCTAGCCTAGCTCGTGGCGCAACCCCTCTAGCTGTCCCTGGTGCATATCCAAAATGGGAAACACCTTTGGCGAAATTCCCAGCAGCTATTGAAGCTACGTGTGTGCCATGACCATCAGTATCCCTGGCAGAATTCATCGAAATGTTCATTGTGGGATCATTCGCCAAAATACCCTTATTGAAGTAATTAGCCCCAATGAGTTTCTTGTTGCACATTGAAGTGTTAAACTGAGTGCCTGGCTTGCAAATTCCCTTCCACCTTTTGGGGATTTCAGGCATACCATCGTCTTGGAAACTTACGGATTCAGGCCAGATACCAGAGTCAAAAACTCCAATAATCACATCTTGGCCTAATCCAGAAGCTGGCCATAGACCAGATGAAGGATTGAGTTTGAGGAAATCAGATGTGTGGGTAGTGTGAGGTTCCACAGTTGTATCTTTGTAAGCTGAAATGAAACCTGGTAACTTCTTCAAAGCTGTCAGTTCATCTTTGGACAAAACAGCACTGAATCCATGAAGCACATTGTCATAAGAATAAACAAGCTTTGGAGCAGAGTGGAATCTGTCTACTGATGAAGGAACAACAGCTTTGATGGAATCAATGGTAGAAGAATGCCAATGATGGTGATCAGCAAAGACATTAGGCATTAAGGTTTTGTCCATATGGACAATGTAAGTGGATCTTTGTGCTATAGCTACGAAACAGAACATGTGAGCAGAAATGAAGAGAAGATGAAGACAATAAGGTAACTCCATTCTAGATCTTTGCTGTGTTGACTACACACTATACCTGCTTAAGTCACCACAGAGTCGAGTGACTTTATAGGGTTATGCAGTTAGCATTTGGTTGTTGCAATAATCATATTGTATGTCAAGTGGAGAACAAACTGAGTTAAAAAGGTAGTATAGTATAGTAAAATATAGGCGGCTATAGTGCTAGTGAACAGGTGATGATCCTTTTGTCTTCTGGATAAAAATATAATCTGGATCACAAGGGCCAAACTTCCCCAACTTGCTGATGAGTCAGCTACTACCACTAAAAACATTTCTCTACTTTGGAAAATAAATCCAACGAGATTATAAAAGAGAACTTGACAGAACCACTTAGGTAGAGAATGATAAAATTTTGGCCTAATGTCCTTTAACTGGGCCTCAACTTACATTTCTGCTTTCCAACTTTGGTGTATAAAGTTGAACAAATATACACACGCATCCTACATGACAATTTGAGTCTTACATGGTATTCTATGTGTATTATGCCCACGTAGGATTCATATGTCTACTTGTTCAACTCTATATAAATTTAAATGTCTACTTTGAATGTGCACGTACAAGTAGACACTTAAATTTGTATAAAATTAAACAAGTAGACACATGAGTCTTCTGTGGCATAATACACGTAGGACGCAAATTGCCATGTAGGATGCCATACAGGATGTGTGTGTTTATTAATTTGTTCAACTTTATACAAGTTTAAGTGTCTACTTGTGCACACCCAAAATTGGAGGGCATAAATATGTAATTTAAGACCAAATTAAAAGATATATTTATGATTATGCTTTCCTTAAACTATGCAAGCAAAAGTGATACATAGGCGACCGGGACGGCCCGGTACCGACTCAAGACTATAGTTGTCCACTATACTATTTTGGGATGTCCAACAATACTTGTTCACTTTATGAAATCAATGGATAATTTTTACACTTAGTTCCTAATTTACCCTTATCATTAATTATAGTCATTTTCCTATTACATTTTTCAAGATAATCTTAATGAACGTAATTTTTATTAAAGTGACATTCATTTTCGGACGAATGGAGTAGTAGTTTGCTCAATAGGAGGAAAATATATAAATTAAAAAGACACTCTCCAACCCTTGTTCCAACAACATATTATGAAAAACAAAAAGGACAATTGTGTAAATTATACTATGAAAAACAGAAAGAACTATTGTGTAAATTATACTATACAAGAGTAATAAACCCAAAAAATAAACTTGAAAAGTAAATAAAATCTAGCTAAAAGTAATTTCTACCACCCTCTACGAACAATGTAATATAAGAAACAAATATAAAAAATTAAAAGATTGTTCAAGTATTTGAGACTTAAAGAGCAAATTGTAGTCGAATTGTGCATGCATCTTCTTTCATTATGCTTGAGAGTTGTTATCGAACTCATTTTTATTATTTGCTTCAGAATTTTTGATTTTGCGTTTCTTGATGATACATTGAACAATAAAAAAAACCACAAAAAACAAGACAAAAGCAACACTGAGAGCTGTAAGAAATGGAATGAGGAGACCATGCCATTTATTAGCACCATAATCTTTCTGATTTTCACCTTCGTAAGTAATATTAGTACTATTATTTCCAGTATTCGACATGTTGAATTAATTTGAACTAAGAAGAGAATATTGTAAGAAGAGAAAAATTATGATGGGTGCATATGAGAGGGTCAAAGGTACGTAGATCTTTATTTATAGGTGTCATGTGTCTCTTATTCGAAGGGAAAAAAAGGTAGGGGAAAGTAGGGAGGATTTATTTAGTAAATTTACTTATTAATGAAACATTCTCCTCTTTTTGGTTATAAACGTAACTTTCCTTATTCATATGTTTGCCTTAAAATTTATTGAAAATTTTAGGTTCAGACAGCAAAAGGAAAGAGAGGAGGAAGGGAAATAAAAAGGAACCATATATAAAGTAGAAAGAAAAAACAAAAATGCTACTAATTTGTAAATAGTGTAATTTTTTGGTAAGGTTAAAACTCAAGGTACCAAATTCTTAGGCTAATTAATTAACATAGCTATAGTTAGGACTGTTCATGGTTATGGTTAAAAAATCAAATCGAACCGCAATCTGTACCAAATCGATTTAAAAAAAATGATATTTGGTTTGATTTGGTTTTAAATTTTGAAAATTGATACTATTTGGTTTGGTTTTGGTTTTGGTTTTACTAAAAAACAACTGCAAATATAATCAAACCGAACCGATAAATTAGATATATAAATTTTATAATTATTTATATATTATTCATAAATAAAATATAAATATTTTGTTAAAATTTGATCAACTTAAGTATTTAACTCTACCATTTTCTCAAGCCCAACACTTAATTTTAACCTAACTATTACAATCCCAAGTCCAAGTCCATCAAAATCCATTACTTTAGTCTTTACCTACCATACCTCACATAAGATAATCACACTTTCTCTTAATTGAATTACTTTGTTCGTGGAATAATAACTCTAGTATTGCTTAATTGCTGAATTGAACCGACATTAGCTTTCCTGTGGATTGTTCATGTACTAGTTTGTGTCTATCGAGGTATGTATGTCCTCAAAAATATTATTACTTTCAAACCGAAAAAATCAGAAAAATTGAACCAAACCAACGGTTATTTTTTTCGTTTGGTTTGATTTGGTTTAGAAATTTAAAAAATCGACTAAATTGCTTTTGTTATGATTTTAAACAATAATCGATCCAAACCGAACCACGAACACCCCTAGCTATAGCTATAGTTAAAAATAATTATAATTTGTACCTAGACTATCTATTTAATAGTTAATTTTTAATTTCAATGTGTATTTGCCAACTAGTGCGCGTATTTTGTATCTATAAATTTCTTAGTTTATGAACTACCTTTCATGTAATGTAGTACGCTATAAGAGAGTTAGAGCACTGCAGTGGACACAATTCAAAAATAACCTTAAGAAAAGGGCAATTATAAAATAAAGAGAAATTCAAAACAAGTCACATGCTAGTGTCTCTTTTCTCTCTCCAAATTAGAATAACCCCAAATTAGAGGCATGCATTCTTCCTTCCTTCATGAATGATTTCTTCCTTCTTTTAATTTCTTTCATGAACAATTCTTCAAATTCAACAAAGCGTCATCATGGATGACTCGTGATGGTTTACGAAACTTCATGGCAGCTGTGAGAGAAAACTTTGGAGCTTAAGTGTATCTGCGCAATTGATTATATATTTTCAAGTATATTTGTTCCTTTTATCCTTTTTGTATTAATGTATTTGAGTGTATCTGTAACTAGTTATAAAATTGTATCAATGTACTCACGTGTATTAATTCCTTGTTATATATTTGTATCTTATATTTGAGTATATATGTTCATTATTGTACATTTATATCAAATCATATATTCATATTTTTTATCAAAATCTCGTTGACTATGGAAGATTGTGAGTAGGATTATGCTAAATTTTCCTTTTTTAAAAGGTCTTGTAGCGCAATTCACATAGGTTATTAAGAGTTTGTTTGACATTATTGTTGGAAGGCTAAAAATACTTATTTTGAGTAAAAACTATTTATTTTTGAAAAATAAGGCGTGTTCTGTTGTTTGGAAGAAGTTAAAAAATTTTGCTTCTTCAAATGAGCAGAAACAAAAAAATATTTATTTTAAGACCAAAATATCTCCGTCATATATACATATTTACAAATATATATCTTATATTTATTTATTTTTGTGATGAGTTTTTCATATGTAGTGATTTAATTTGTGAAATGATTTTAAATTTATTTTCCTTGATATTTTTAATTTATTCAAATCATCATGTTGATTATCTATATTTAATTTCTTTTTTGATTCATCTATGTATAATATTGATTGAAAATTTGAATATGTACATTTTCATTTAATAAAAATAGAAAATTAATTAAATTTTTTATAATAAATATTTAAAATAATCTTAAGATTAAAAGTATATTGATCCTTGCCCTTTTTTCGTAATATGACCCTCAAAAGTACTTTTTAAAAAAAATTAGTCAAACACAATATGCTTATCAAAAATATTTCTTAAAGGAAAAATGGTCAGATATACCCCTTAACTTTAAAATTTAGAGCTGATCATGAAAATGACTCATATATACCCTTACCGTTATATATAAATTACTCACATTAACACCCAAAGACTTAAGAGAAAGTGTCTTTGATCAATTGTTTTTTCTTCTCTTCAAATCTGTTTTACGTCTGGTTTTTAGACGTTCAACCAAGTTAATCCTTTATTGATAGCTTAACATCTCTTCCTATAAATTGCACTAAATTGATCTTCTTGATATCTAAGTTATGTTTGATGGGAAAAAATGTTAAAAATTAATTAAGTAAATAAAATTAGTCTCTCGTTAATTGCTTATAATAGTCACACACTTTAATATAACAGCAGAAGTGCACAACACCACGTGAGGATATATCTTGTTGAAGAATAATTAAATCCATCACCAATAATTTTTTTTTTAAAAAAAGACAGAACATCCATATGCTTGGCTCATGAAAAAAATTAACACATACATGTGTGTTAAAGAATAATTAGGTAAGTAAATAAAGTGTTTTGAGATGATCATACATTATTTCAATTTTTTTTAAAAAGCATAAAAAAAAGCACTATCCAATCATAACTTCATTAAACCTATATGAGTAAACTCGAAGGAGAAAAATAAAACACGACGTCCAATAATTTCTCTCACTTTTTTGACGAAGAATTTATCAATAACTACATACCAAAGCTATATATCGATAAAATTAACAAAACTATATCCTATATAACTCAAAATACACGTGCAACGTGTCGAGATACTAGTAATGTATAATAAAAGAAACAAAAATATTGTCGAACTAATATTCTTTTTTTTTTGTTTTCCCTTCTACACTTTAGACGTAGCCTCATCATCATTATCCTCTTTTGATTCATCATCACTATGATTTGCCTCATTACTATGATTTGCCTCATTACTATGATTTGCCTCATTAATTTTGGAGGAATTTCTTCTTCTAAATCTGCAGATGATTTTACAAAGCAGGACTAAAACAACGAGCCCTAAAACACCCCAAAGGGATTTGTTTGGAATAGGCCAACCATCATCATTGTTCAATTTTGTGTTATTTCCTGCAGGACTAATATCACTTGTTTGAAAAGACATATTCGAACTTCACCTAGAAAAAAAGAAGACAAAATTTATTTTGTGTGAAGATGGTAGGGGTTTATTTATATTTTATAACCCAAAGTTTTCCTTATTAATAAAAAAACAGCAACATACATAATGTGATTCAAGGAAAAAAAATATAGAGAGAAAAGAGTAACTTTCCTTATCATATGCTTGCCTTGAGATTTATACATGGAAATTAGGTGCAAGGTGTCTTTAAAAGTGGAAAAGAACCATAAATAGAGTGGAAAAGAAGAACAATATAATTTCTTTTTGGTTAAACGTTAATTTTCTATTTTTATTGGAGTGGTCAATGTTATGGTGGCGAGGTAAAAGAGGGAATCGGGTAATTTCAATTGAAATTGAGCAATTCTGATTGATTTGGGGGAAATCATTCAATTGAGAGGTATATTTGTTAAGTTTGGTAAAGACGGGTATATTTAGTTTCATAGTATAATGAAGGACAAACTTAATTAATGAATTTAAATAGAAGGGTAATTTTTTACCCTTTCCCCTTACAATAACTATGCTAAGGTTGTGGAATTTAGTAACTCAGTTGGTTGGATATCTGAACTTTCTCCTTGTTGCTGAGGTTCAATTCAATTTTCCACATTGTAATTCCCTCCCGTTTTCCCTTCCCCTACCCCGAATATTTTTTTTTTAAAAAACACTATGTTAAGCTTAATCTTGAAACACAGACTGAGAACATGAAAATGGTGACATTTCTGGGATTTCTCTGGTCTCAAACATAATAGAGACATTACCGGTGTATGTGTGTATGATACAATCAATATATAATGACAATCACAATAAAAACATAATTAACTTGTTGAAGTGTACGAATGATACAATCAATATAAAATATCACTAGTAGAAATTCGAAAAACATTCCAACACACCCTTATAGTCTCATTAAACTATACGACATTGGATAACATATTCAATTAGAGCACCAATAACACAGGGTAACATATTATATTAATAGAAATACAAAATTAATGTAAAAAAGAAAATCATAGGTGCATCGTCGTGCATTTGTACATCATTGTCCTTGCACTGCAATGTAAAAATAAGGAAACCTAACCATAATTCCACTTGGCTTTCACATCATTCAAATTATTCAATCTAGCGATGTGAATATACTCTACTATATATACATAAAAAATAAATTACTCCGACCATTGCAAGAGGAAAAACGAGGAGGACGAAGAGAGAAGGTGGCTGAACCGAACCAATAAACAATGGTAGAAATAAAATACAAATCACCACGACTAACATCATCAATATTGAACCAACTCCCCATTGACATTGCTCCATTTCTTGTGCCATTTTTTTTCCTTATAATTCTTTTGTTGCTTTCAGAAAATGTAAGATATATGAAGAATAATAGTACAATATATGAGTAATAGTCCCTTTATATATATAGTTTTCGATAGTCATGTTGTTTCACCAAAGGACGTGACGATTAGTTTTAAATTGTTACATGCGGCTTAATTTTTCATTTTCACACTTTGTTTTGAATAAAGTGAAAAAAAAAAGAAGGAAAATTTTGTATAGCAAGTTTAGGAGAAATATTATCTTTTTTTCTTAAACAAGAGGGCAATTATAAAGCATATACAATTAATGTTTTATTATATATACATATGGATAATTAATAAGGGTAATCATCTGATAAGGGTAATGATTAAACAAAATACCATATATAAATAGCTACCCTCTATTAAATAATATTTTAACTTTAATTTAGTAGTACTAGTGCCAAAGTCTATCGACCAAAGTGTATACAAATGAAATTATGTTTATGTTTTACTCTTAAATATAGTTGATGTGATTATTAGCATACCAATAGGTAAATAACATTTAACATTAAGTCATTAATAGCATTTAAAATAGTTTACACTTTTTCGTATTTTGCTCTCTCTATTTGCAACATGAGATCAAATAGTCATTAAGATATTCAAATAATTATTTTTACACATAGTTAATGACGTATACTATTACACAATTATTTGGGATATACCTTTGTATTCACCCTCTTCTTTTGCTTTTAACTTTGACATTATGACTTGAAAGATTCTTATATTTGTTTCGGTTAGTTATTTCGGTCCTTATATACTTAAGAGTTTTATTCAGACACTTCAATTTGATCAAAATAAAATTTTCCTTTTCCGTACACAAAAAAAAATAAAAAATAGATGAAGTTTCCTTTTCCGTTTTTAATTTCTTCATCATTGAAATTTGATACTTCATATGTCATTTTCTGAATTAAATGAGAAACAAAAATAATTAAAATTCCTTGCAGAGTCTCATAAACATACCGTAGACACACAAATTTTATTGGATTTAATCATACAAAATTTGAATTAAATTCATGTTTATTTAAGTTGAATGATTAATTTGGGCTTTACAAATAAATAAGTCCATTTTTATTAAATTCAAATCCAAGGTCCATTTCACTTTGAAGCCCAAACCCATGCCACGTGTCACAATGACTAGGCATCCAAGACCAATAAGGTGGCGCCACGTGTCCAAATGAGGTGGTAGTCCCAGTCAAATGCAAGAACCAATCACAATCCGCCAATTGTCAAAATGACATCCTTTGGCCAATCATAAGCAACATTGTCCACCCCTACAACAATAAATAGGGGATGTAGATATTCTAAGGGATCAAGAAAAACTCTTCAACAAGCATTCTGCAAGGATTGGAGAAAGCTACAACACCAACTACATAGCTCTTCGAAGGAGTGGTCAACGGAGTTCTTCCCGGAATCAACTTGAAACGACGAAGCGCTTCCTGACATTCCTGGAGATCAAGCACATCTCAAGGAGGTCTACATCATCCTACATTCGAGAAATACGCTACTGAAGGCCCTCGAATCACGGAGAAGTTTAGGTGAGAAGAATCAAGAGAACAACAGAATTGTACTCACAAGATTCATCAATAAAAATCACATTTTTCTTTTATTTATTTCGCTTGCAGTTAATTTTCAGCGCTTACGAAAATTTGTTGCGAACAAATTTGGCACGCCCAGTGGGACCAATTCTGTTCTTCATCTCTTCCTCCTACAAATAAAAAAACAATAAGTTCAACTTAGCAATGGCCTTCAAGAAGATCAATGATGTTTCATGTAAGGACTCTACTGTTGCCATATTAGTTGATTTTAGTGATGTTGATCCAATCACTCGACGCGAGTTCAAGACAAGTGCCTTGAATAGATATGAATATTTCACCTCCTTGGAGATGTCAAGAAAGAGCAAGTCTCAAATGACACTTAAAACTGCAATCCATGAGGGCAACATTCCATCCAAGTTATTTGATGAACTTTCTCACTCTGGCTTCAACTTTGGTGAATCTAAGAATTCAGCGGATTCCTCAATTTCAACAAAGGTAAACTGCTTGATGGTTGACGCAACTGACGTGGACGAGAAGTTCGCAATGATGGAGCAAACCATTGGAGCCTTGAAAAAGTCCATTGATGACAAAAATCTCCAAATCACCCAACTTATGAGCAAGTTAGATCTCTACAACTCTGGAGAGTCACATCACAATCTAACAACTCAAGAAAAAGTTGATATTGATTCTCCCACCAAGTCAGTTGACTCTCAAAGCGCAAAGCGATCTACTTCAGTGGCCACTCTAACAGTTCAACAACTACAAGATATGATCGTAAACACCATTAAAGCTCAATATGGTGGCCCGCCACAAAGTTCCTTAGGATATTCAAAGCCGTATTCTAAGTGAATCAAGGGTTTACCGATGCCAATTGGATATCAACCATCAAAATTGCAAAAATTTGATGGAAGGGAAAATCCAAGGCAACATATTTCCCATTTCGTCGAGACTTGTAGCAGTGCCGGTACACATGGTGATCTTCTTGTCAAGCAGTTTGTTCGTTCTTTAAAAGAAAACGCCTTTGATTGGTATACAGACTTGGAGCCTGAATCAATTGATTGTTGGGAGCAACTAGAAAATCAATTTCTCAATCGTTTCTACAATATCCGTTGTACAGTGAGCATGATGGAATTGACAAACACAAAACAAAGTAAGGATGAACCCGTAGTGGACTACATCAATCGTTGGCGAATGTTGAGCTTAGATTGAAAGGATCAACTTTCTGAAATCTCTGCAGTTGAAATTTGTATACAAGGAATGCATTGGGGCCTTGTATATATCCTTCAAGGAATTAAGCCTCGAACTTTTGAAGAACTAGCTACACGCGCTCATGACATGGAGTTGAGCATTGCAAGTCATGGAAAGACATCGCATGTCTTTGATCCAAGAAAAGAAGATACACAATTCAAAAAGTCGTTAGACTACATAACTAATGAGTCCATGGCGGTAACCGCGACTTCTACGAAGGCCTCCATGAGATAAAAGTTGAAAGAGATCGCAGCGCATCAACAAATGCGAGAAGTGAAAAACCAATCTACCTTGAAGGAATTACAAGCAAAAGAATATCCCTTTTTGGACTCTGACGTTCCCGCGATTCTTGATGAGCTGCTAACCAAGAAAGTCATTGCACTCCCAGAGTCAAAGCGACCTAAAGAATACAATAAAGTTGATGATCCTATGTATTGTAAATTTCACCACATCATCGGTCATCACACCACAAAATGCTTTACTCTGAAGGAATAGATCATGAAATTGGTACGAGAGGGAAAGATCATCCTTGACGATGGTGAGACAGCTGAGACAAATCATGCTAGTGTCAAACTTGATCATAAAAAAGATTCAATTTCAAAAGTTCTACGTTCTATGGTATCGCCAAAAATTGAAGAAGGTGTCATCATACTACAGTTTGGAAGCTTTGAACCAGTTGACATTTACACCTTGAAGAAAACAACAAACACATCCAAGGTAGATGACTTCTCCAATGAAGAGAGTAGTGACACTTGGACTTTGGTCGCTCCAAACTCCGACTTCCAAAAGTCGACATAAAATCAAGTACAAATCAGCTTCAACAATGCGAAAGCATAAAATCCAACACTAAATCGAAGTACATTAATGCTTCATCACAAAAGGTTAGAAGGACAGTTACATTGATGGAATTCTTCCCTGAAATGCTCCTTGACTTACGAGCCTAAACTGCAAGTTGAAATGCTCCTCGATGTACGAGCCTAAACTGCAAGTTACAACGCTCCTTAAGGTATGATCATAAACTGCATGCTACTCTTGACCCGCAAGAGTATAAACTGTGTACAATCCACAAAAAATAAATAAAACAAAATAAAACTCAACATCTTGAACTACGATATGACTTGATCCTCTTCACTGAGGTACGTAGGCGCTTGGAGTAATCACTCTAAGCTCAGTCACATGAGTAAAAGAAAAGGGGTTGGGTGGCATTTCGTGATCATCACACTAGCTCTTTAAAATTATATAGCTAGCACGTGAGTTCAAATGCGTCACAGATGAGCAAAGGAGAAGAGTCAAGCAAGGTATTTTAGCTAACTTCAAAGGCGTATTTGTAAGAATCCATAAAAGTTTTGACCATGATTTTTACATATATAGCAGTTCTTAGAGTCTATTTTGCAATGAAAAAATCGACTCATGATTCAGAGGCTCCTACGCCGAGTTATTGATTTTCTCTCAAAGTTGCTCAAAGCTGAAAAGTTGAGCGAGATAGAATTTGAGCTAACTTTAAAAATACATCTGTACTAATCTGGAAAGCTTTAGGGCGTGATTTTTATATATGTTGTACGTCTATGATTATTCTTCCAACGGAATAAGAATCACATCATTTCGAGGCTCCTACGCCGAGTTATTGATTTTCTCCCAAAGTTGCTCAAAGCTGAAGAGTTGAGCCAGGCAGAACTGTGCGCTGACTTTGAAGAAATGTCTATAAAAATCCATAAAGCTTTTGGCCGTGATTTTTACATATGTTGTAGATATTTGAGCCGTCTTTCCAACGAAAAAATAAATTCATGATTTCAGTACACCTACTTTGAGTTATAATTTTTTTACCACAGACGCATGAAGCTGAAGAACCGAGAAAGACAGAATTCTGGGCTGACTTTGAAGCGATATTTGTACCAATCCACAAAGTTTTTAGCCTTGATTTTTATATATGTTGTAGTTTTTTGAGTCATCTTTGCCATGGAATAAGAATATCATGATTTCGGTACTCCTACTCTGACTTATCAATTTTCTACTATAGACGCGCAAAGCTGCGAAACAGACATATCAGATCTAGAAATCAACTTCAGAAATTATTTTTGATCAATTTGGAGGGAGTTTTGGTCTGAAATCTTGATATATTGCAAAACGTTGAGTTCTGTTCCTTAAGGATTAAGCGGATTGCAATTCTATTGCTCATACATCTGGGAACGGATAGGTGCCAAGTACTTACTCACCGAAGTCGGAAAGGGCTTATCGTGATGTCAATCTCTCCAAGCCAGACGGAATGCGGTCACTCTTAGCCTCTTTATCGCCAAGACTCAAGGATAAGATGTACCACATGCTTTCTTGCTGAAAATGAAATGAAAGTACCCAAATGTTTCTCTCGTGGAGCCGCAAAGGGGGATGAAAAAGGAGGTGGCAAGTTGTCTCTACCAAGGCCGCAAGAAAGGTGAATGCCTCGAGTAAGTTTTCTGCCAATATTGCAAGGATGAGACGAGTGTTTCCACGCCGATCATGTGAACAACTCGTGCATCTTTTAGGTGTTTAGGTTCTTTTGGAAACATGAAAAGAAAAAATATTGGAGTCATCGGTGCCAACTGCACGAAGTTTTCATTTTTTTCTTGATTGATCTACTTCCGATAATACACGTAGTAAGTACATGACTCTTCAATATGACATGACAAACATGAGCAGCACCACAAAAATCTTGTTCGACATGGCGGTGCGAATAACATGAAGCTTTTAATTGCGGCCAAATTGGATCTTGAACGTCAATATTCCATGTTTAAGAAACATGACAATGCATAAATAAAGATGCAACCACAACCATTACCTGCAAGAAAGAGAAACAAGAAAATCTAAAAGACACAAATCTGTGAGGAAAACGGCAAAATTTGAAAACCAATTTCAAAAAATAATTCCCGTTAATACGGAAGGTTTTTGATGTTGATTTTTGGATATGTCGTAGTACTAAAGGTCTAGTTTCTCCAGAATCAAGCTGCTCGTCGTTTGAATGCTCCTACACCAAGAAAAGGGAGTTTAGCGAGATTGCGCATAATTGTGAGGAGAACTTTCAGATTTGGAGACAAACTTCAAATATTAATTCCCGTCAATGCGTTTTTGATGTTGATTTTTTCATATGTAGTAGTACTAAAATTCTAGTCTCTCTAGAATCAAGCCGATCGTCGTTTGAATGCTCCTACACCGAGAAAAGGACGTTTTGGCGAGATTGCACATAACTGTGAGGTAAACTTCCAGATTTGATGACCAACTTCAAAAATCAATTCCCATCAATACGAAAGGTTTTTGATATTGATGTTTGTATATGTCGTAGTACTAAAAGTCTAGTTTCTCTAGAATCAAGTCTCTCATCCTTTGAATTCTCCTACACCGAGAAAGGGACGTTTTAGCGAGATTGCGCATAACTGTGAGGAGAACTTCCAGATTTGGAGACCAACTTCAAAAATCAATTCCCGTCAATACAAAAGGTTTTTGATGTTGATTTTTGGATATGTCGTAGTACTATAAGTCTAGTTTCTCCAGAATCAAGTTGTTCGTCGTTTGAATTCTTTCACACCAAGAAAAGAATATTTTGGCGTGACTGCACGAAATTGAGAAAAGAACACACCAAATTTGGAGTTCCACATTGATTTGGTTAGGAGAATTATTTTTTTCCCAATGATTCTTTGATCAATCATTTGTACATGGAAGATTCTTATATAGAAGTTCCTTTGAACAATTTTTATTTCTTGTACAAGGAAAGCTTTGGTAAAATTGGAAGAAGCAAATCATATCAATTCTTACCCATCTAAATGGATGTTGCTAGCACTCAAAAGGAAAGCAATAAGTCTTGAGATTTCAAGAATGATTCTTACACAATCAAGCAAAGGAAAGAAAATTTGGTGTGATTATTAAATTACCAATTGTTTTCAAGTTGAAGGTTTGCAAAAAAGAAGCAAATCAAGTTATGTTCTTTTATTTAATATCCAACTTTGGGGACTTGTGTGACGCTCTAAGGGTTGGTGTCCAAATTTTTATTCAAGTCTATGGTGAAAGTTTTTTTGAATTTAAAATTCATACAACTTTATCATATTGATTTGCTTATCCCTCTCTCTCTCGAGTCCTCCATATCGTCCCTCGAGTGGGTTGAAATAACAAAAGTCCTTAGGAGCACATCGAAATGGGATTGCACATGACCGTACCATGCAACTTGTTTCATCGCAAGAAACGGAGTCAAGCAAATGTCTTAATAAGAGTGATATTGTTGGATTTGTAATACTTCAAGTCTCGCAATCAAGTGTCGGCAAACCTACACTTCAACAAGGCTTGAAGTAGGGGGCATCTGTAGACACACAAATTTTACTAGATTTAATTCATACAAAATTTGGATTAAATCCATGTTTATTTGGGTTGAATGATTAATTTGGGTTTTACAAATAAATAAGTCCATTTTTATTAAATTCAAGTCCAAGGTCCATTTCACCTTGAAGCCCAAACCCATGACACGTGTCACAGTGACTAGGCATCCAAGACCAATAAGGCGGCGCCACGTGTCCAAATGAGGTGGTAGTCCCAGTCAAATGCAAGAACCAATCACAATCCGCCAAGTGTCAAAATGACATCCTTTGGCCAATTATAAGCAACCTTGTCCACCCCTACAACAATAAATAGGGGATGGACATGACATTCTAAGGGATCAAGAAAAACTCTTCAACAAGCATTCTGCAAGGATTGGAGAAAGCTACAACACCAACTACATAGCTCTTTGAAGGAGTGGTCAATGGAGTTCTTCCCGGAGATCAACTTGAAACGACGAAGCGCTTCCTGACGTTTTCGGAGATCAAACACATCTCAAGGAGGTCTACATCATCCTACATTCGAGAAATACGCTACTGAAGGCCCTCGAATAATGGAGAAGCATAAGAGAGAAGAATCAAGAGAACAACATAATTTTACTCACAAAGATTCATTAATAAAAAATACATTTTTCTTTTATTTATTTTGCTTGCAGTTAATTTTCTGCGCTTATTGAAATTTGTTGCGAACACATACATATTCCTTTAACGTGTTTTCTGGATATTTTTTGTTCATCAACATAGTCGATTTGGATTGATCACAGTTGTTAGGGATAAAAGGAATAGGCAATGTTGGGGCGTTTTTAGGCGCCAAGTTGTTCCTATTTATTCCAGGATAGCAACTTTACATTTAGCATATATTACATATATAATTTGTCTCTTATTTCCCCTTAGTCTTCGCTACCCCAGACCTCAATAATGGTAGATGTCACTATAGGACTACGAACAGTGTGGTTGCCATTTTCTTCAACCCAAGTTATCGATCCAAAGTTCCTACTCTGATCATTATCACCTATATATCGAATTGTCAAATTATAACTTTGCTTATCATTTTTCCCTTTGAACACCAGAGTTCGCGGAGACACTGAAACTGTGGAATTCTTAGGGGTTTCAATCTTCACTTTATAAGTTGCTCCACCTTTACCAACATTTGTAAGGGTCCTCCTGAATTTCTGCGCCAACCAGGTGAAGTTCCCCTCCAGGCTGAACGGGTACAAGGCAATGAATGAGGGGTAATTGAGATCAGCTGATGGATTTGAGCAGTTCTTGTAGTTGGCTGATGATCTTGCAAATGTTTTGAATTGCTCTTCTGTGAAATTCATAGAGCATATAAGATTTATGTAATCTTGTGGAGTGGCATCATATACTAGGCCGGGATCAAGAGCTCTGTTCGGGTCAACATGCCCTGCTCCCATGTCTAGTGGCGTGGCAATCATGTTATCAGCCTCTCTAATAGGCTTTTGAGTACTATCCAAATGGTTTGCTGTAGTCATCATGGCAGAGCGAATAGCTGAAGGACTCCATTCAGGATGTGCGCCTCTTAGCATTGCTGCAATTCCAGCTGCATGAGGAGCAGCCATGGATGTGCCTGATTTAAGTTCATAATCAGAGGATAATTCTATGTTCTGAATACTTTCTGAAAAGATATTAGGTGGAAATGCTGCGAGAATCAGTACCCCTGGTGCCATGATATCTGGCTTTGCGATTCCCTAGTAGCTGCTGGAAGGCCCTCGTGCTGAGAATCGAGCAAGAACTGGGGCTGGCCTTTCTCGATCCACATACGTTTCTTGGAAAGTTATGGTGGCCGTGGGAGCAGCACTGCTTTTAACATAATTGATGACTTGTTTCCCTTCCTTTTTGTTAATCACAACTCCCGGGTAGGAAAAAGAAGAAGAGGTGAACACTACTGGATCCCCAGAAATAAAATGCCTGCTTTAAGTCTTGCTCGATTGATGTTAAAAAGTTGGCTAGGGAAACCAAAACCATCTTCATCTGCATTATAATCACAGATGATGATGGTGCGTTCAGGATCAGGAAGTTGCGATAACAACTCTTCTGATTTGCAATCGGATAGAGTCTTGTTGTAAATCACCAGTGAATCCCTGACAAAGGCTCTTGCAGGAAACAAGCTCCACCCCCTAATTTTACCCCATTGCCCAAAGTCAATGTTCCTGCAAATCTCCTGTCAGTGTAGCCTGCTGCCACGCACAAGATCCATGGAGATCCATTGCTTAAACTTCCCACGCTTGGACCTTGATTTCCAGCTGAAGCTGAAACTAGCACTCCCTTCATCATAGCTCCAAAGGAAGCAATAGATATAGCATCTTCATACAAGGGAATGAAGCGGTACCCAAAAGAAATGGATATCATGTCAACACCGTCCGCAACAGCTTGGTCCATAGCAGCAATTAAATCTGATGTAAAAGTTCCTTCTCTGAAGCTAAACTTGTACACAGCTATCCTAGCTCGTGGAGCAACCCCTCTTGCTGTCCCTGGTGCATATCCAAAATGGGAAGCACCTTTCGCAAAGTTCCCAGCAGCAATGGAAGCGCAATGTGAGCCGTGACCACTAGTATCCCTAGCAGAATTCATGGAAATGTTCACAGTGGGATCATCAGCCAAAATTCCCTTATTGAAGTAATTAGCCCCAATGAGTTTTCTGTTGCACATTGAAGTATTAAACTGTGTTCCAGGCCTGCAAATTCCCTTCCACCTTTTGGGGATTTCAGGCATACCATCATCTTGGAAACTCGCAGACTCAGGCCAGATTCCACCATCAAGAACAGCAATGATCACATCTTGGCCTAAACCAGAAGCTGGCCATAGCCCAGATGAAGGATTGAGCTTGAGGAAATCAGATGTGTGGGTAGTATGAGGTTCCACAGTTCTATCTTTGTAAGCTGAAATGAAACCTGGTAACTTCTTCAAAGCTTCCAGTTCATTTTGGGACAAAACAGCACTGAATCCATGAAACACATTGTCATAGGAGTAAACAAGTTTTGGAGCAGAGTGGAATCTGTCTACTGATGAAGGACCAGCAGCTTTGATGGAATCAATAGTAGAATAATGCCAATGATGGTGATCAGTAAATACATTAGGCATTAAAGATTTGTCCAAATGGACAATATAAGTGGATCTTTGTGCTATAGCTAAGAAACAGAACATATGAGTAGAAAGAAAGAGAAGATGAAGAGAATAAGGAAACCCCATTCTAGATTCCATAGCACTACACAAAACACTTCCTAAATCACTAAATTTTCAATCTATCTTATTAAGATTAGCCATAGAAAGCATGAGGGTCCCTTGAGTAATCAGTAGAGTTAGGTGGAGATTAAAATAAGCTAAAGAGGTATTATTGTAGTAGTAAAGGTAGGCGGCTTGTATAAAAGTAAACTATACCAATTCTGTCAGCTTATGTTCCTTTTGCTTCTAAATAATATTAGTATCTGTTAATGATTTTAGTAAGCATTTTTTATTTGGAGAATCAGTCAAATGAGAATTGAAAGATTAAAAAAGACAAATGACTATTCAGCACAATTATCATCAGTCATTTTTATGGTCCCTAGGTATGATAAATGACTCGATATCAATCATGTAACGTAATGAAATATTCCACTGGAATGATTTTGGTCTGTATTAGAAGATAAATCTTATATTTTTGCGTCCACAAACTTTGGATCCATTTTTTTGTGAGGTAAAAAATAATCTCATATGATCAATATCGGTGGTTTCAATCACAAAAATGATTTTAACTTTGTCATAAGTTATTCCTTTTTTTTCCGTTTCTAAGAACTTTTATCTTTTTGCTTTCTTGGTGATGACTCGAATATGATAATGCCATATTACTTCTCAAATAATTGTGGCTTTAATCAAAGGTTCCATTGAAAATTATGTGATAAGGCGATAGACCTTTCCTCGTGGTCCCAAATTTCATCAATAACTCAAAATCAATGATGTAATGGGACGTATATAAGAAAGGAAAAAAATAATAATTTTATCTTTAAAGAAAGAGAGAATTCAAAGTACTAAAATTAGTTAGAGAGGAAAACTAAAGAAGCAATATTCCTAGCTTAGTCATTTTACAAATGTTATCGAATTATTGATTTACGTGGTTGATATTATGACTATGATCCTTTTAAACCTATAATCACCTTACACCTATTTGTATTCGTCTCATGCCTATATTTCTATGATAATGATAATTGATAATCACATAAACGCGTTAATTTATAATTTTCATTATTAAACTAAGCAGGGCGTACTTAGTTATATCTCTATCTTAGATGCAAAATCCTCTCCCCGATGTCCAAGGTTAAGATCCTACTCTATTTAATCCTCGTTCTATCTCAATTTCCCTCTTCCGAGTTCAATTCAAGAATATAAATGTATTATATTGGTCTCGAATGAGTGAAATAGTAAATTCAAGATCAAATAAACAACGCATATGATAAATGCAGTTCACCTCAAGACATAACATCATGGATCATAATATATAGAATTAGCATGGTATTATTAACTCAACATCATGTTTATTACAATGAAACTCCAACTACTGTAAACTAGTATTCTCTGCACACATATTCATTAGCTTGCCCTCATTTGTTAAACTTTTCTGAAGCAAAAACTTTTAACTTGTACATTCACATAGAAAGAAATATACAAGTTTTTTTATTTTTGTACTACTTCATTTCCCTCTATACCTCTAAAACTCAAGAATCTGATGACCCTAGTCATCACTAGCTACCCCAGACCTCGATTATGGGAGACGTCACTATAGGACTCCTAACAGAGTGGTTACCCTTCTCTTCAACCCAAGTGATCGACCCAAAGTTCGTACTCTGATCACTATCACCTATATATCGAATTGTCAAACTATAACTTTGCTTATCATTTTTCCCCTTGAACACCAGAGTTCGTGGAGACACTCAAATTGTGGAATTCTTCGGAGTTTCTATCTTCACTTTATAAGTTGCTCCACCTCTACCAACATTTGTAAGGGTCCTCCTGAATTTCTGCTCCAACTAGGTGTAGTTGCGCTCGATGCTGAATGGGTACAAGGCAATGAATGATGGGTAATTGAGATCAGCTGATGGATTTGAGCAGTTGTGGTAATTGGCTGATGATCTTGCAAATGTTTTGAACTGCTCTTCTGTGAAATTCAAAGAGCATATAAGATTTATGTAATCTTGTGGAGTGGCATCATATACTAGGCCGGGATCAAGAGCTCTGTTTGGGTCAACATGCCCTGCTCCCATTTCTAGGGGTGTGGCTACCCTATTATTATCCCTTCTAATAGGCTTTTGAATATTATCCAAATGGTTTGCTGTGGTCATCATGGCGGAGCGAATAGCTGAAGGACTCCATTCAGGATGCACACTTTTTAGCATTCCAGCAATTCCAGCAGCATGAGGTGCAGCCATGGATGTGCCTGATTTAAGCTCGTAATCAGTGGTTAACTGTATGTTCTGAAATACTTTCTGAAATGAGATTAGGTGGAAATGCTGCAAGAATCAGTATCCCTGGCGCCATAATATCTGGCTTTGCAATTCCCAAGTAGCTTTTGGAGGGCCCTCATGCTGAGTCTCCTGCAACAACTGGGGCTGGGCTTCCATCCACATAAGTTTCTTGGAACGTGATGGTAGCCGTTGGAGAAACACTGTTTTTAATGTAATTGATGATTTGTTTCCCTTCCTTTTTGTCAATCACAACTCCTGGGTAGGGAAATGAAGAAGACCTGAAAACTCCTGGATCCTCAGAAATAAAGATGCCTGCTTTAAGTCTTGCTCCAATGACATGAGAAATTTGACTAGAGAAACCCCAACCCTCTTCATCTGCATTGTAATCACAGATGATGATGGTGCGTTTGGGATCAGGAACTTGTGATAACAATTCATCTGAATCACAAGCGGCTAGAGTCTTGTTGTAAATCAATGGAGAATCCCTGACAAATGCTCTTGCAGGAAATAAGCTCCACCCCCTAATTTTTAAACCATTGCCTAAAGTCAAAGTTCCTGCAAATCTCCTGTCAGTGTGGCCTGATGCGACACACAAGATCCATGGAGATCCATTTTCTACAGATGAACCACTACCTTCATTTCCAGCTGACGCCGAGACCAATACTCCCTTCATCATAGCTCCGAAAGAAGCTATTGATAAAGCATCTTCATACAAGGGAATGAAACGGTATCCAAAAGAAATGGATATCATGTCAATGCCGTCTGCAACAGCTTGGTCCATAGCAGCAATTAAATCTGATGATAGTGTTCCTTCATCAAAGCTAAACTTGTACACCGCTATCCTAGCTCGTGGAGCAACCCCCCTTGCTGTCCCTCGTGCATATCCAAAATGGGAAGCACCTTTTGCAAAGTTCCCAGCAGCAATGGAAGCGCAATGTGTGCCGTGACCATCAATATCCCTGGCAGAATTCATGGAGATTTTCACAGTAGGATTATTCGCCAAAATTCCCTTATTGAAGTAATTAGCCCCAATGAGTTTTCTGTTGCACATTGAAGTATTAAACTGGGTGCCTGGCTTGCAAATACCTTTCCACCTTTTGGGTATTTAAGACATACCATCATCTCTGAAACTCGCGGATTCTGGCCAGATTCCACCGTCAAGAACACCAATGATCACATCTTGTCCTAAACCAGAAGCTTGCCATAACCCCGACGAAGGAGTGAGCTTGAGGAAATCAGGTGTGTGGGTAGCATGAGGTTCCACAGTTCTGTCTTTGTAAGCTGAAATGAAACCTGCTGACTTCCTCAAAGCTGCCAGTTCATCTTTGGACAAAACAGCACTGAAGCCATGAAACACATTGTCATAGGAATAAACAAGTTTTGGAGCAAAGTGGAACCTGTCTACTGATGAAGGAACAACAGCTTTGATGGAATCAAGAGTGGAAGAATGCCAATGATGGTGATGAGCAAAGACATTAGGCATAAAGGACTTGTCAAGATGGACAATGTAAGTGGATCTTTGTGCTAAAGCTACAAAGAGATGAGCAAAAAAAGCCCATGGAAGCAAGACTAGATGTAAAGAACAAGGAAACCAAATATTTCTTGATCCCATTTTCACTCACTACACTACACTACCCTTGTTAAGACACCAAATATTCATTTGACTTAATTTATAGGATTAAACATAGAAGCATATGAGGTCCCTTTAGCAATCATTTCTGTTAGGTGGATACTGAAATGAGCTAAGAGGTATTAATGCAGTAAATATAGGCGGCTTGTGTAAGCCAATCAAAAGATTGAGAGGGACCTTAGATGTCAATCTTGACTCTTGTTATCCATTTAATTCAATGTTATTTCTTTATACTGTAATATAATTTTTTTATGAATTTCTTAAGGCAATAATCTTTCACCCTTTCTTCTTAATCATATACCCCTTTGTGGAAATAGTAATAAACATTGTTGAATAAAATTAAACAAGTAGATATGTGTCCTTTTTTAAAATAAAATCAAACAAATAGACATGTATTTCATTTTCCTTTTCAACGAGGGGATAAACCGCCATAGAGTCCTTTTTGTTTTTTGTGGTCCCAGGTTTAATGAAATGACTCAACATCAATAATGTAGTGGGACGTAACGGTGGGATGCAGCAAATCACTCAGCTTCTAATAAATGTTTTGATATAAACGTAAATAAGAACAGCCGCCTCAGTCTATCTTGGCGGAGTGTGGATAATTTTTATCACCATTTTATCCACAATCACATCTATACTAATCACCTTTTTCATTATCATCGCTATCACTATTGTAATTATATATAATTACGTCGCTAACCACCAACCGCCATCACTAACCACTTCTACCGTTACAGGTCATCACTACCGCAAAGTCACCTCCACCTCCACTAAACTGTCCACCATAGGACCTTTCTTCTACCATCACTGCGGTTAATCTCTACTATCAACTATTTTCATCATCACAATTAGTACGGTTGCTAACTGACAACAACATATCGTCAACTATCACAAATTCTTCAGTTACCATCACGTTAGTCACTACAACATCAATCACCTTCTCCATCACAACTATCACCACTATTATTACTAACCACTAACATAAATCATTACTATTTACGTCTTAACTATTTAGTATCCAGATCTTAATGCAATATCTTAATATTCAGATGTGTATTTAGATTCAAACCTCTAAATCTTAATATTCAGATGTGCGATTCAAATTCAGACATTTTAAGCTTAACGAAAACATATAAGACCTAAATATTTTTGTATTTTCTTCTTAAAGACAATAATCAATTGCAAGTTGTAACAGAGCAGAGACAAAAAAGGGAAACCCTCCCCAAAATCCCAAATAGCATGCTGAGAAGTTCTTTGTAGCGACTTCTCCTCACAATTGGGTAAAATCTTCTCACTTTTCTTTCTTAAATGTTCTTCATTATTCTTTCTTAACATGTTTTTTTTTTGTGTATCAACATTGTCGATTTGGGTTGATCATACTTTAGGGATAAAAGAAATAGGCAATGCCTTTTTGATGGGACAACAACTTTTAATTCAGTATTTATACATATATAATGTCCCTCTTAGTTCAAGAATCTGGTCTTCACTAGCTACCCTAGACCTCAACAGTGGTAGATGTAACTATAAGACTCCTAACTGTGTGGTTGCCATTTTCTTCAACCCAAATGACTGATCACCTGGCTTGCCACGTCATTACAAATTTGAGTTGTTAACTCTTGAAGGTATTTGTGATCTCTTGGGATAACGGTGGAGCATTTTTTATCCCAAAATGTTATAGAGGGTATAACTTATAAGTGATTTATTTCGCATAGTTCAGGGGTAATTTTGACCCTTTTCCGTTTTTTTTTTTAGTTTCTTGTGCTGATTAACATAACATGGCTTTGCTTCCAACTCTATAAGTGACTATATTTGAACTTTTCACCAGTCAAATCAATAACAGGGCTGAGTTTTGATGTGTTGAACAAGAAAAAAGACAAACCTAATAAAATTTCAGGTGCAAGTAACGTCGAATATGGATAATTAATGTTTTAGTAAACTTATTTATATTTTAGATAGTATAATAGAGCAAATGATGGTATAGCAATGAACACTTTATTTTGTAGGAGTATAATAAAGAAAAAGACTCATCGAAAAGAGCATAGCTGCTAGTTTGAAGGCATTCGCCTTATCAGCTATGCTCTTTTCGATGAGTCTTTTTCTTTATTATACTCCTACAAAATAAAGTATTCATTTTATAAAGTTGCTTCAAAGATTTAGAAAGACAAGAAGTTTATATTTTAAAATACATCTCCTTTTAAATGCAAACTTGAGAAGCTGGAATACACATTTGACGATTTGGATTGATCACAATTGTCAGGGGTATAAAAAATAGGCAATGTTGGGAAGTTTTTTGGCACAAGGTTCCTCCTACTGCATACGTTATTTATTCCGATGTCTTTTTGATAGGACAAATACTTTTCATTCAGTATGTATACATAATCCCCTCTTAATTCCCCTTAGTCTTGTATAGTGTACTTGCAGCTCAAGAATCTGATGGCCTTAGTCTTCGCTACCCCAGACCTCAATAATGGTAGATGTCACTATAGGACTCCGAACAGTGTGGTTGCCATTTTCTTCAATCCAAGTGATCGACCCAAAGTTCCTACTCTGATCACTATCACCTATATATCGAATTGTCAAATTATAACTTTGCTTATCATTTTTCCCCTTGAACACCAGTGTTTGTGGAGACACTGAAACTGTGGAATTCTTCGGAGTTTCTATCTTCACTTTATAAGTTGCTCCACCTTTACCAACATTTGTAAGGGTCCTCCTGAATTTCTGCTCCAACCAGGTGAAGTTCCCCTCCAGGCTATACGGGTACAATGCAATGAATGATGGATAGTTGAGATCAGCTGATGGATTTGAGCAGTTCTCGTAATTGGCTGATGATCTTGCAAATGTTTTGAATTGCTCTTCTGTGAAATTCATAGAGCATATAAGATTTATGTAATCTTGTGGAGTGGCATCATATACTAGCCCAGGATCAAGAGCTCTGTTTGGGTCAACATGCCCTGCACCCATGTCTAGGGGTGTGGCTACCCAATTATTATCGTCTTTAATAGGTTTTTTAGTACTATCCAAATGGTTTGCTGTGGTCATCATGGCGGAGCGAATTGCAGAAGGACTCCATTCAGGCTGTGCACCTCTTAGCATTGCTGCAATTCCAGCTACATGAGGAGCAGCCATGGATGTGCCTGATTTAAGTTCGTAATCACTGGATAGTTCTAAGTTTGTCTGAATACTTACTGAAATGAGATTAGGTGGAAATGCTGCAAGAATCAGTACCCCTGGTGCCATAATATCTGGCTTTGCGATTCCCAAGTAGCTTCTGGAGGGCCCTCGTGCTGAGCTTCCAGCAAGAACTGGGGCAGGCCTACCATCCACATACGTTTCTTGGAACGTGATAGTGGCCGTGGGAGCAACATTGCTTTTAACGTAATTAATGACTTGTTTCCCTTCCTTTTTGTCAATCACAACTCCCGGGGAGGGAAAAGAAGAAGAACTGAACACTCCTGGATCCTCAGAAATGAAGATGCCTGCTTTGAGTCCTGCTCGAATGACGTTAGAAATTTGAAAAGTGAAACCGAAACCATCTTCATTTGCATTATAATCACAGATGATGATGGTGCGTTCGGGATCAGGAACTTGCGATAACAATTCAACTGAATCACAAGAGGCCAGAGTCTTGTTGTAAATCACCGGAGAATCCCTGACAAAGGCTCTTTCAGGAAATAAGCTCCATCCTCTAATTTTTAACCCATTTCCCAAAGTCAAAGTTCCTGAAAATCTTCTGTCAGTGTGGCCTGATGCCACACACAAGATCCATGGAGATCCATTGCTTAAACTTCCCACGCTTGGACCTCGATTTCCAGCTGATGTTGAAACTAGCACTCCCTTCATCATAGCTCCAAAAGAAGCAATTGATATAGCATCTTCATATAAGGGAATGAAACGGTAACCAAAAGAAATGGATATCATGTCAACACCGTCTGCAACAGCTTGGTCCATAGCAGCAATTAAATCTGATGTAAAAGTTCCTTCATTGAAGCTAAACTTGTACACAGCTATCCTAGCTCGTGGAGCAGCCCCTCTTGCTGTTCCTGGTGCATATCCAAAATGGGAAACACCTTTGGCAAAGTTCCCAGCAGCAATGGAAGCGCAATGTGTGCCGTGACCATTAGTATCCCTGGCAGAATTCATGGAAATGTTCACAGTGGGATCATTCGCCAAAATACCCTTATTGAAGTAATTAGCCCCAATGAGTTTTCTGTTGCACATGGAAGTGTTAAACTGGGTACCGGGCCTGCAAATTCCTTTCCACCTTTTGGGGATTTCTGGCAAACCATCATCTTGGAAACTCATGGATTCGGGCCAGATTCCACCGTCAAGAACAGCCACAATCACATCTTGGCCTAAACCAGAAGCTGGCCATAGCCCAGATGAAGGATTGAGCTTGAGGAAATCAGATGTGTAAGTAGTGTGAGGTTCCACAGTTCTGTCTTTGTATGCTGAAATGAAACCTGGTGACTTTTTCAAAGCTTTCAGTTCATCTTTGGACAAAACAGCACTGAAGCCATGAAACACATCGTCATAGGAATAAACAAGTTTTGGAGCAGAGTGGAATCTGTCTACTGATGAAGAAATTACAGAGGCTTTGATCGAATCAATAGTGGAAGAATGCCAATGATGGTGATCAACAAAGACATTAGGCATTAAGGACTTGTCAAGGTGAACAATGTAAGTGGATCTTTGTGCTATAGCTAAGAAGAGATGAGCAGAAAGGAACCATGAAAGCAAGATCAGATATGGAGAACATGGAAACCAAATATTTCTAGATCCCATGTTCATCACTTACTACATACTAGTGTTCTTAAGACACCAAATATTCATTCGACTTTATAGGATTAAGTATAGAAGCATATGAGGTCCCTTTAGCAATCAGTACAGCTAGATAATTTGACTCTTCTTATCCATTGAAATGAGCTGATTCAGTAAAGATAGGCGGCTTGTGTAAAAGCAAACTTTACCATCAAGCCTGAAAGGGACCTATATGTCAGTCTCAAATATGACTTCTCTTATCCACTTAATTCAATGCTATTTATCATATTTTTTTCTCTGTAATGTAAATTTTTACAAGGAAATAGTGTACATAATTCTGTCAGCTCTATGCTCTCTCTGCTTCTGAATAATTTATGATGACAATAATTTTGATTAGCATTGTTAATCTGGAGAATCATTAATGAGAATTGAAAGATTAGTAAAGAGAAATGACTATTCATAATATCATTAGTCTTTTTCATGGTCTGTAGTATGATAAATGACTCCAGATCAATCATGTAAGAGTAGGTCGGTGCATGGATGGAATGTGACAAACTATTCAGCAACATCACACTCTCTGTTTAAAGAGAAATGCAGGCTTCTAATTAGGAATGTCAAATAATGAACAGTTTCATTGAATTTAAGTTTGTTAAAAAGAGTTGGTTAGTAAATGGATGGGTCATTAACCCGCTCATATGCAATGAATTGTGTCAAAATGGGCTAAATACAACATTTACCATTAATGCATTCTGTCTACTACCTTTAAAGAGTATTTTCAGGTAGAAATTTAAACAATATATGAAGGAATGGGTATCTTAGTTGGGAAAGGTTAACAGAAAACATAGGAGAGCCATTTTTCACCTGCACATACATATGTGAAAGACATTATTCATTTAATTTGATGGTAACTCAATTTTTTACTTTATTGCACTAGAGTCATTTAACTAATTTTTTAATGAAAAATTACTCGGAACTTTATTTTAGTATCACTAAAGTCACTCAACTAATTTTTTTTTTTCACAAATAATTCTAAGTGGACAGGTGGGTTTAACCTTTTCTAGTGGTCCCAAATTTGATGAATCACTCAAAATCAATGATGTAAAGGGAAGATAATAATATCTTGTATTTAAAAAAGGATATTTAAAGTACTATAAACAGGGCAAGAACAATGATAACATACTCAGTGTAGTCCGAGATTTGTTGAGAATGGTATACACAGAACATCTAAAGCTAGTATCACCAGAGGCACAACCTAGGGGACTGGTGAAATGATAGTTATTGAGGTCAGAGGATTTGATAAGGAGTGTTAAAATCATCATCATGGGAAATTTTGTGACACGTATTCAGGATTTGTGAATATCGAACACAGAATGATTAAGTTAAAAAAACAATCGAAAGCTTATTGAACTCTCTCTTTGTATATCGTCTTAACTTTATCAGAGATATTTTTGAAGGGACAACTTTTTACTTGCAGCAAAGTCAAAATTCTCATCCGACATCTTGAATATCTTGTCTTTCCCCCAAAATATCTTTTGAGAGTCTTTAGACTGTTTTAGACTTTTGCTTGACAAATGAGACTTATCCTATCCACATAAGGATCATAATATACAAACTCAAGAAAATGATTTCTTTTACTATTGATCAATGCGTTCTTAGGGATAAAAAGACTTAAATTAGCTTATCGAATAAGACAACTTTTTCATTCAGCATATATAATCTGATGGTCCTAAATCCTAATCTTCTGAAGCCCAAACATCAACTGTGGAAGTTATCACCATTGGACTTCTTACTGAATGGTTTCCATTCTTTTCAACCCAAGTGATAGACCCATCTTGACCTCCTTTCTCGTCACCTCTATAGCGAATTGTCAAAGTATAGCTTTGCTTCTCAATTTTGTTCATGAATACCAATGTTTGTGGTGACACTGAAATTGTAGAGTTCCTAGGATTCTCTATTTTTACTCTATAAGTTACTCCAGCTTTACCAACATTTGTAAGGGTCCTCTTGAATTTCTGCTCCAACCAGGGGTAGTTACTCTCCGGGCTGGATGAATAAAAGACAAAGAAGGATGGGTAATTGAGATCGGCTGATGCATTTGAGCAATTGTGGTAATTGGCTGATGATCTTGCAAATGTTTTGAACTGCTCTTCTGTGAAATTCAAAGAGCATATAAGATTTATATAATCTTGTGGAGTGGCATCATATATAAGACCAGGATCAAGTACCCTGTTTGGATCAACGTGCCCTGATCCCATGCCTAGGGGTGAGGCTACAAAGTTATCATCCTCTCTAATAGGCTTTTGAGCACTATTCAAATGGTTTGCAGTAGTCATCATAGCAGAGCGAATAGCTGAAGGACTCCAATCAGGATGTGCGCCTTTTAGCATTGCTGCAATTCCAGCTGCATGAGGTGCAGCCATGGATGTGCCTGATTTAAGCTCGTAATCAGTGGTTAATTGTAGGTTCTCAATAGAAACTGAAGGGATATTAGGTGGAACTGCTGCAAGAATAAGTGCCCCTGGAGCCATAATATCTGGCTTTGCGATTCCTGCGTAGCTTCTGGAGGGCCCTCGTGATGAGTATCCAAGAAGAAATAGGCTTGGCCTTTCTCCATCCAAATATGTTTCTTGGAATGTTATGGTGGCAGTGGGAGCAACACTGTTTTTAACGTAATTGATGACTTGTTTCCCTTCCTTTTTGTCAATCACAACTCCCGGGTGGGTAAAAGAAGCATCCCTGAACACTGCTGGATCCTCAGAAATAAAGATACCTGCTTTAAATCTTGCTCGAGTGACATGAAAAGTTTGACTATCAAAACCAAAACCGTCATCAAGTTTATTATAGTCACAAATGATGATGGTGTTTTGGGGATCAGGAACTTGTGATAACAACTCATCTGACTTGCAATCAGATAGAGTCTTACTGTAAATCACCGGAGAATCCCTGACAAAGGCTCTTGCAGGAAACAAGCTCCAGCCCCTAATTTTTAATCCATTCCCCAAAGTCAAAGTTCCTGCAAATGTCCTGTCGGTGTAGCCTGCTGCCACACACAAGATCCATGGAGATCCATTGCCTAAAGTTCCCCAACTTGGACCTCGATTTCCAGCTGAAGCTGAAACTAGGACTCCCTTCATCATAGCTCCAAAAGAAGCAATTGATATAGCATCTTCATTCAAGGGAATGAAACGGTTACTAAAAGAAATGGATATCATGTCAACACCGTCTGCAACAGCTTGGTCCATAGCAGCAATTAGATCCGATGTTAAGCTTCCTTCACGAAAGTTAAACTTGTATACAGCTATCCTAGCTCGCGGGGCAACCCCTCTTGCTGTTCCTTGTGCATATCCAAAATGGGAAACACCTTTCGCAAAGTTCCCAGCAGTAATGGAAGCGCAATGTGTGCCATGACCATTAGTATCCCTAGCAGAATTCATGGAAATGTTCAGAGTGGGATCATCAGCCAAAAGTCCCTTGTTGAAGTAATTAGCCCCAATGAGTTTTCTGTTGCACATGGAAGTGTTAAACTGGGTGCCTGGATTGCAAATTCCTTTCCATCTTTTGGGGATTTCAGGAATACCATCATCTCGAAAACTTGCAGATTCGGGCCAGATGCCACCGTCAAGAACACCAATGATCACATCTTGGCCTAAACCAGAAGCTGGCCACAGACCAGATGAAGGATTGAGCTTGAGGTAATCAGATGTGTAAGTAGTGTCAGGTTCCACAGTTCTATCTTTGTATCCTGAAATGAAACCTGGTGACTTCTTCAAAGCTTTCAGTTCATCTTTGGACAAAACAGCACTGAAGCCATGAAACACATGGTCATAAGAGTAAACAAGTTTTGGAGCAGAGTGGAATCTGTCGACTGATGAAGGAACAGAAGCTTTTATGGAATCAATAGTGGAAGAATGCCATTGATGGTGATCAGGAAAGACATTAGGCATTAAAGATTTATCCAAATGGACAATGTAAGTTGATCTTTGTGCTATAGCTATAAAGAGTTGAGCAGAAAGTGTCCATGAAAACAAGACTAGATATGGAGAATATGGAAACCAAATGTTTCTTGATCCCATTTTCACTCACTACACATTACTCAAATATTCAATTGACTTTATAGGATAACACATATAAAAAGATTAGGTCCTTGTAACAATCAATACTGTTAGGTGGAGAAGATTGGAATGAGCTTGAGTGACACTAATGTAGTAAAGACAGCAGATTGTGTAAAAGAAAACTTTTACCAATAAAGTTTTTTGAATGACTCCAAATTACCAGAGCAATTGTGTTGTGGAGGTGAGAATCAACCCAGGGAGATGAGGCCATAGTGACATTTTTCATGGCCCCGAGTTTGATGAATGACTCAAAATCAATCATGTAGAAGGAGGCAGTGGGCCGGGGAGGGGGGAAGAGCTTAAAATTATGCAAGGAGTGAGATGACTAGATATCAGATAAAAATATCATTCTTTTTGAAAAGTCTTCGAAATTTTGGCAAGTTACTTCATTTGTTCGTCCTGTCCATCCCAACATACATGTTGAAAACTCTTAGAATTTGCTTGAGAAAATGAGACTTTAAAGACTTCACCAGTCCAGCTGCAGAGTAGGGACTGCTACCAGTAGCCAGTTAATTAAGGACATTTAAATAAGTAGATAGTGATGGCTACCATCCTTCCCAACCCAAGTGGATATATTCAGTTGTCTGTCAACCATGGAATTGTCTTGTGAGTATATAGCATTATGATGTAGTAAGATATTTTGGTAAATACTAATGGTGAACATAAATATCGAAAATCGAACCAAACCAAAATAAATCAATTTTTCGGTTTGATTTTTGTCCTATTTTTTCTGAAACTTTGATATTCGGATCACTGTGTAATTATAGGGTCCCAATTCTTCAGTTACTTCAAAGAAGTGTTTAAGCTAACTCCATTCATAATTTCATATTCCTTTTTGAGAGAGCTGAATCCAATTTTTCTCCAGTTGATAATATTCAACTATTGATGTGGATGAGAGAGCTGGATCATGGGTGAAGCACGAGTTTAGATTGGATGTCGTAAAGAGGACGTCCTTCAAGCCCTTTATTTATAACAATTTTTTCATCTCTTCTTTCAAACCTATTCAATCGGTTGGAGGGTAAGTCAATCCCGCCAAAGGACCACGCAATTGTTGGGTTTTGGGCCTTTTTTCCTTTCTATGTGGATAAATAAAAGTCCAAGGTTTTGGGTCTTCCTTTCTTTCCTTTATGGATAAATTTAGCCCAAATTTGACTAGCCCACTTTTGCTCATAAGCCCAATATTACGGTGCATATGTAAGTCTTTCTTTTAGGTCTTATTTGAGAAGAATCATAAGAGATTGAAAGCAGCCGTATAGAGAAATGTGAGAAAGTGCAGATTATCGCACAAGCCCTAGCAGCCAATTTCAAATTGCGATTCCCGCTTCGTTTCTTATCCGATTGAGCTGATTTTTGGACAGCTTGTTCCTTTCAACTTGATATTTGATTAGGAACTGAGAGAGGGTGATTTGGAGTCCTTTAGCTCCAGATTTTTTGCTCGTGAACAGTAGCAGCGATTTGGGTGTTTTAGCTCTTTTTATTTCTCTAGTTTTTGGTGTTATCTTGTAGTTGTGTTGCTCATTGTTTGGCACTTTATTGGTGACCGTTTTGGAGAACACTTTTGTAACTCTTGTTGATTTTAGTGGAGCTTTGGCCTTGTGGTTTTTACTCTTCACACCAAAGAGGTTTTCCACGTTAAACTTTGGTGTCTTGTGTGTTGATTTATTTTCTTTGCATTGGTTGATTTGTTTGCTGCTCAAATAGTTTTATTCTTGCATTATTTTATCTTCTCTTGGTTCAAATAGAAGGGAAAGTTTTGACTTGGATTTTCTTCCGCTATTGCCTTGTCGTGTACATTTATTTTGTGTTTGCCTTTTCCAACAAAGTGGTATCAGAGCATTGGTTGCTGTTGAGTATCTATTTGACTGATGGAGTCAAATATGAGCAAGATGGTTTGTTTGAATGGTAGTAATTATCATACTTGAAAAGACAAGATGAAAGATCTTCTATTTGTCAAGAAGATGCATCCACTTGTGTTTGCTTCTAATAAACCCGAATCTATGAATGATGAGGATTGAGAATTTGAGCACTTACATGTTTGTGGCTATATCAGACAATGGGTTGAAGATAATGTTAGAAATCACATTGTGAATGAGACACATGCCAGAAGTTTGTGGGACAAGCTCGAAACACTTTATGCTTCGAAGACTGGCAATAATAAATTGTTTCTTTTGAAACAGTTGATGAACATCAGGTATAAAGAGGGCACTCCTATTTTTGATCATATTAATGATTTTCAGGGTGTTCTTGACCAGCTTTCCGGAATGGGTGTAAAATTCAATAAAGAAATTCAGGGACTATGGCTTCTTAATAATCTGTCAGACTCTTCTGAAACTCTTCGAGTTTCTTTGACTAATTCTGCTCCCAGTGGTGTTGTGACCATGGAATATGCTAAGAGTGGTGTTTTGAATGAAGAGATGAGAAGAAGATCTCAAAGCTCATCTTCTTCTACTTCACACTCCGATGTTTTGGTTACTGAAGACAGGGGGAGAAGCAAGTTTAGAGGTCAGAATGACAGAGATAAAAGTTGAGGAAAGTGAAAGTCTAGATTCAAGAATGTTACATGTGGCTATTGCCACAAGAATGGGCATATCAAGAAATATTATTTCAAGTACAAGAGAGATATGAAACAACAAAAGAAAGAAGGCGATAATGAAAATCGTGTAGTTGTTGTTGCTAACGATGACCTTCTTGTTTCTTGTGATGAAAATGTCGTCAATCTTGTTTGCGATGAGTCTAGCTGGTTTGTGGATTCTGGTGCTACTTCTCATGTCACGCCAGGAAGGAATTATTTTCTTCTTATACTCCAGGTAATTTTGAGATGTTGAAAATGGGAAATAATCATGAGGTTGCGGTTCTTGGTGTTGGGACTGTTTGTTTGGAAAGTAATAATGGTTCCAAACTAGTTCTGAATATTGTCAAGCATGCTCTAGATGTTCGCTTGAATTTAATTTCTGTTGGATACCTTGATGATGAGGGTTATGTTAATACCCTTGGTGCTGGCCAGTGGAAGCTTACAAGAGGTTCAATAGTGGTGGCCCGTGGTGACAAGTTGTCTAACTTGTACGTTTTTCAGGGCTCCATTTTCAGAGGCTCAGTAAATGTGGTGGAGAATGATACTTCATCATTGTTATGGCATAGAAGACTGAGTCATATTAGCGAGAAGGGGATGGACAATTTGGCTAAGAAGAATTTTCTTTCTGGAGTGAAACAAGCAAAGTTGAACAAGTGTGTTCATTGCTTAACCGGGAAACAGAAAAGAGTTTCTTTTCAGAGTCATCCGCCTTCAAGAAAGCTTGATTTGTTGGAGTTGGTACATTCTGATTTGTGTGGTCCTTTTAAGGTAAAGTCTCATGGTGGTGCACTTTACTTTGTGACTTTTATTGATGATCATTCGCGCAAACTCTGGGTATTCTCTTTGAAGTCCAAGGATCAGGTACTTGATGTGTTCAAGAATTTTCAGGCCTTGGTTGAGAGACAGACAAGGAAGAAATTGAAATGCATCCGTTCTGATAATTGTGGTGAGTATATTGGTCATTTTGATAGATATTGCAGAGAGCAGGGTATTCAACATCAGAAAACTCCTCCAAAGACTCCTCAGCTAAATGGTTTGGCGGAGAGGATGAACAGAACTCTTGTTGAGAGGGTTAGATGTATGCTTTCAGATGCTAAGTTGCCAGATTCTTTTTGGGCAGAAGCACTTAATACTGCAGCCTATGTTATCAATTTATCTCCTACTGCTGCTTTGAATGGTGATGTTCCTGACAGAGTTTGGTCCGGTAAGAATGTTTCTTATGATCATCTTAAAGTTTTTCGGTGTAAAGCCTTTGTACATGTTCTTAAGGATGAGAGGTCAGAGTTGGATGTTAAAACTAGACAATGTATCTTTGTTGGTTATGGTCAAGATGAATTCGGCTATCGTTTCTTTGATCCAGTTGAGAAGACACTTGTTAGAAGCCGTGATGTTGTGTTCTTTGAAGGCCAAACAATTGAAGATCTTGACAAAGCTGAGAAAGTTAATTCTCAGAGCAGTGAGAGCCTAGTTGATGTTGATCCAGTTCCTTTGACTATTCCACCAGATGAAAATATACAAAATGATGAAAATCAAGTTGATATTGAAGATGGTGATCATATTTAGAATGACCAGTATGCCGTTGATGCTCCAGTGCAAGACGATGTAGTTGGTCAGCAACCAACTATTATTGATGCTCCCGAGAGTTCTCTCAGAAGATCTACTAGAGAGAAAATACCTTCATCTCGTTATTCTCCCAATGAGTATGTACTCTTGACTGATGGGGGAGAACCAGAGAGTCTTGATGAGGCCATGGACAGTGAAGAAAAAGAAATGTGGTTTGATGTTATGGAGGATGAAATGAAATCTCTACATGATAATCATACCTTTGATTTGGTTATGTTACCTAAAGACAGAAAAGCTTTGAAAAATAAGTGGGTTTTTCGGGTGAATCATGAAGATGGTGACCCAATTCCACGGTACAAGGCTAGATTAGTTGTGAAGGGCTTTAACCAGAAAAAGAGAGTTGATTTTGATGAGATATTTTATCCAGTTGTGAAGATGTCATCCATTCTTGTGGTTCTAGGCTTGGCTGCAAGTCTGGACTTGGAGGTTGAACAGATGGATGTTAAAACTGTTTTTCTCCATGGAGACTTAGATGAAAAAATTTATATGGAGCAGTCGGAAGACTTGAAGTCAAGGGAAAAGAATATTATGTTTGCAAATTGAAGAAGAGCTTGTATGGTCTAAAACAAGCTCCAAGGCAATGGTACAGGAAGTTTGGTTCTTTTATGAGTCAGCAGGGCTTCAAGAAGACTTCTTCAAACCATTGTGTTTTTGTGCAAAAATTCTCTGATGGTGACTTTATTATCATTTTGCTTTATGTTGATGACATGCTTGTTGTTGGTCATAATGCTTGCAGGATTAAAAAGTTGAAGCAAGAATTGAATAAGTCTTTTGCTATGAAAGACTTGGGACCAGAAAGGCAGATTCTTGACATGCAGATTGTCCGTGATAGAGATGCCAAGAAATTGTGGTTGTCATAAGAGAAGTACATTCAGAAAGTACTTCGTAGATTTAACATGGACAAAGCTAAAGTTGTCAGTACACCTTTAGCTATGCACTTCAAATTGAGTACTAGACATGTCCTTCCAGTGATGGTGAGAAGGAAGATATGAAGAAAGTTCCTTATGCTTCAGCTGTTGGTAGTTTGATGTATGCAATGGTGTGTACAAGACCAGATATTGCTCATGTTGTTGGTATTGTTAGTCGTTTTCTTTCTAATCCGGGAAGAGAGCATTGGAATGTTGTAAAGTGGATTATGAGATATCTTTGTGGCACTTCTAGTCTGAGTTTGTGTTTTGGTACAGGGAAGCCTATTCTTTGTGGTTACACTGATTCAGATATGGCCGGTGATGTTAATACTCGTAAGTCTACTTCAGGCTACTTGATTACTTTTGCAGGGGGAGCTGTGTCTTGGCAATCTAGGTTGCAAAAATGTGTTGCTTTATCTACTACAGAGGCTGAGCGTATTGCAACCGTTGAAGCTTGCAAAGAATTGATCTGGATGAAGAGATTTTTGGGGAACTTGATTGTGCTCTAGAGAGGTATGTGCTTTATTGCGACAGTCAAAGTGCTATTCACCTTAGCAAGAATTCTACATTTCATGATCGGTCTAAACACATTGATGTGAGGTATCATTGGATTCGAGATGTGTTGGATTCTAAGTTGCTTGAACTTGAAAAGATCCATACCAATGATAATGGTTCCGACATGATGACTAAAGTTTTGTCAAGAGGGAAGTTTGAAGAATGTTGCATGATGTTCCTCCACATAGTCGGTAGGGGGAGAATTGTTGGGTTTTGGGCCTTTTGCCCTTCCTATGTGGATAAATAAAAGTCCAAGGTTTTGGGTCTTCCTTTCTTTCCTTTGTGGATAAATTTAGCCCAAATTTGATTAGCCACTTTTTCCCATAAGCCTAATATTATGGTGCATATGTAAGACTTTCTTTTAGGTCTTATTTGAAAAGAATCATAAGAGATTGAGAGCAGCCGTATTGAGAGAAAAGTGAGAAAGTGCAGATTTTTGCACAAGCCCTTGCAGCCAATTTCAAATCGCGATTCCCGCTTCGTTTCTTATCCGATTGAGCTGATTTTTAGACAGCTTGTTCTTTTCAACTTGATCTTTGATTAGGAATGAGAGAGGGTGATTTGGAGTCCTGTAGTTCCAGATTTTTGCTCGTGAACAGTAGCTGTGATTTGGGTGTTTTAGCTCCTTTTATTTCTCTAGTTTTTGGTGCTATCATGTAGTTGTGTTGCTCATTGTTTGGCACTTTGTTGGTGACCATTTTGGAGAACACTTTTGTAACTCTTGTTGATTTTAGTGGAGATTTGGCCTTGTGGTTTTTACACTTCACACCGAAGAGGTTTTCCACGTTAAACTTTGATGTCTCGTGTGTTGATTTATTTTCTTTGCCTTGGTTGATTTGTTTTCTGCCCAAACAGTTTTAATCTTGCATTATTTTATCTTCTCTTGGTTCAAATAGAAGGGAAAGTTTTGACTTGGGTTTTCTTCCGCTATTGCCCTGTCGTGTACATTTATTTTGTGCTTGCCTTTCCCAACAGCAATGACATTTTATATTATCACACTTGTACTACCAAATCTCTGACATGAAATAAATGGTGCTTATCTTCAAATGTGAAATATCTACTACTACATTGATCTATAAATTCTTATAGAAGTAATGTATACAATCATCATTCAAAATTCAAAATGGAGTGGCCTAATAAATACTACTATCTTGTTTTCTTCTTTCTGGTTGCTCCTCTTCTCTGTTTAGCAGAGAGAAGCACATACATTGTCCATTTGGACAAGTCTTTAATGCCTAAGATATTTGCTACTCACCATCACTGGCATTCTTCTACAATTGAATCCATTAAGATTGTAACTCCTGCTTCACTTAATAGCCACCATCCTGCTCCAAAGCTTCTATATTCTTATGACAATGTATTTCATGGCTTCAGTGCTGTTTTGTCCCGAAATGAACTAGAAGCTTTGAAAAAGTCTCCAGGATTTGTTTCGGCTCATAAAGACGTACCCCTTGAACTCCACACTACACATACCCCTGAGTTCCTTAAGCTCAATCCTTCCTCTGGTCTTTGGCCAGCTTCTAATTTTGGCCAAGATGTCATTATTGGTCTCGTTGACACGGGGATATGGCCTGAATCGCGTAGCTTTAGGGATGATGGTATGCCTGAAATCCCGAAAAGGTGGAAGGGAATTTGTCGAGCAGGCACTGATTTCAACTCTTCATTGTGCAATAGAAAAATTATTGGGGTTAATTACTTTTACAAGGGAGCTGTAGCTGAGAATACTCATGTAAATCTTACCACATTTTCTGCCCGGGATTCTTGGGGTCATGGTACACATATAGCCTCAATTGCTGCAGGAAATTATGTCCAAGGAGTTTCATACTTCGGATATGGCAAGGGAACTGCAAAAGGTGTTGCTCCCCGTGCTAGGTTGGCTATTTACAAAGTATCATGGCGTGAACTTGGATCGATAACCAGTTCAGATATGATTGCTGGTATGGATCAGGCAGTTGCTGATGGAGTTGACATCATATCCATGTCTAGTGGATCAGCTCATGTTCCGCTATATAGAGACAATATAGCAATTGGGGCTTTTGGTGCTATGATGAAGGGCATTCTCGTTACTGGTTCAGCTGGTAATCGTGGTCCAGATTATGGAACTCTAGTGAACGGAGCCCCGTGGATCATGACTGTTGGATCAGCTACCACAGACCGAACCTTTGCAGGGACTCTGACTCTAGGCAATGGGCAAAAGATTAGGGGTTGGAGTTTGTTTCCCTTGAGAGCAATTATCAAGGATACAACCCTGGCGTATAACAAGACCGTCTCTTCTTGCAATTCAACTGAATTGTTATCCGATGCCTTCGCACCCTTCATTCAAGTCATTGTTTGTGATGGTCCGGAGGATTTCTCCTCTGATCTTGCAATTGGATTTGCCTTTCAAATGAACAGCGTAACGGATACTGGATTTCTGGCAGCTATCTACATTTCTTCTGATCCAAGAACACTCACCTCCAAATCATTTCACAGCCCTGGGGTTGTGATTGGCAGAAAGGAAGGTAAGCAAGTGAAAGATTACATCAGGAAAACTGAGCACCCTACTGTGAGCATACATTTTCAAGAGACGTACGAAGATGTCATGACACCTACACCCAAACTCGCCTATTCATCTGGTAGAGGACCTGCTCGAAGCTATGTTGGAATATCAAAGCCGGATATAATAGCACCAGGGGTGTCAGTTGTAGGCGCCTGGCCACCGGAGGTATCTGCCATCCGTGTTGGTCCTAGCATGTTTTTGGGAAGTGACTACAACATCGAATCAGGCTCATCCATGGCTAGTCCTCATGTATCTGGAATTGCTGCAATGCTAAAATCCGTACATCCTGATTGGAGTCCATCAGCTATTAAATCAGCAATAATGACCACTGCCAACCCTTTGGATAACACTCAAAAGCGAATCACTGTGGCTACTACCAACGAACCAACCACACCATACGGCATTGGATCAGGGTTCATTGATCCCAACAGAGCACTTGATCCCGGACTAATATACGATGCAACTCCACAAGACTATGTCAATCTTCTATGCTCCATGAATTTCACAGAAGACGAATTCAAAACCATCGCTAGATCAGCAACCAATCACCACAACTGCTCAAATCCGTCAGATGATCTCAATTACCCATCATTCACTGCTCTATACGAGTTTGACCGTGATGGTAACAACTATCCGTTGTTGGTGAAGAAATTTACAAGGACGGTTACGAATGTTGGTTCAGGTGCAGCTAGATATAGAGCATTAGTGGAAGTACCAAGGAATGCCAGCATATCAGTATCCCCACAAGTTCTAACTTTTGGGAAAAAATATGAGAAGAAGAGCTACACTTTGACTATTCGCTATAGAGGTGAAGGTCATGAGAGCTATGTTTTTAATTATGGTTCAATCACTTGGGTTGAACAGAACGGAAAACACACTGTAAGAAGCCCTATTAGTGTGTCTCCAATTATACTTCCATGGGGAGTTTGAAAATCTTCTACCAATTCAAAGCCAATAAAAACTACTACATGTATTCAGTATTAATTGGGTTTCCAATGAATGATTTGATTTCTAGTTTGAATTTATCTTCACAAAATGTTGCTACACTCGTGTTGGATCGCTCAAAAATGCAATACTTTTGAAGGATCTGACACACACCTAATGATATTTTTGAAGAGTCCGAGCAACAGAGATATCACCTACCTCCCACCCATTATCATGGGTAAAACCACTTGGAGGAGCAGAAAGTTTTGCTTGTTATGTATAGTCACTGTCTTGTGGAAATAAAAAGATGGAAGTGGATCACACCTTTATTATATTTGTTTTGGATCACAAATATGGATATCATATGGGATTCAATTTCATGGCCATAATTCATACTCCTGCTTATCTTCTACAGTCAATATTTCGTCGTATATGTTTTAACTTTACATATACTCCCTCTATTCATGCTTTTCGAAAGTCAATTTCAAAGTTAAATTAGATTACACTAATTCGATATTTTAAACAAAAAATATAGATATTCAAAAACTATACGAAAAATACTATAAATTGCAATTGTTTGCATATCAATATGATGAAAAAATACATCGTAAAATGTTACTCAAAGTTTTTATAGTTTGACTCTAAAAAATGAAACTATGACAATTAAAAGTGAACGGAGATAGTACTACTTTAAATCAGAAAATAAAAAAGAAAAAAAAGTAGATGCCATGCACTATGTGATTCTTTTTTTTTTGAGTATTTTTTTTATTATTAATTAAAAGTCATCGCCATCACAGTTTAAAGCTATTAGGTAAAAACAGAGGGGGCATGTACCTGGCAAAAATAGTGGAAATTAGGACATAAAAAAACGGATGGCAACAAACTTATAACCTTCCACTCAAAAAGCAAAATACTAGATTCAACTAACAAAAAAAATTATATATGTCATATCTTCTTCTTATGCAAGGTAGTTGGCATCTATCTAGTTGAAAGAGTCTCTTCGCTTCTTTCGAGAGTTGTTGATAAGAGAAGTAGAAGGTACCATTTCCGCTCGATGAAGCTAATTTGGCTAGGAAGTCAGCCACTTGGTTGGCTTCTCTATAGCAATGCGAGATGCTCACTTTAGCACTATGTGGTTCAATAAGTATAAACATTGAAGTTTAAGAAAAATTTAACATTGGCTACTTGAAAAATATTACTTACATAAAGTTTTAGAAAAGTTGGAAAAAAATGTTCTTTAACTAAATTATATAATAAGATAAAAAGTTTGCACTTTTGTGTTTAAAATATAGAGAAAATGGGCTAATATATATGGTATTGATATAGATAGACACAAGTGAAAAATACACTTTATGGACCACTCCCTTAATCTGGTAACGTATGACAAACATGTTTAAGGGTAGTTATTAAAATTTTGGATACGTCACACTACTAATCAGGACTAATTAATCTTAAAAAAAATAAGTGATTAGACAAACATCTCTATCATCTATTAAATCCAACTATATTTTAAAAAATTACATAATTATTCATTACTTAATAGTTTTCTATCAGATTTCCTTAGACAAACATCTCTTTTTTTTTAGTTTTCCACTCGGTGTCCAGAGCTCACATTGAAGCTCCGACTAAATTCGGATCGCGCTCTGCAGGGCCCATTCGGGGGTGGCGCTCCCAACAGGATTTTCTCTATACCCAGGACTCAAAGCCGAGACCTCTGGTCAAGGGTGAAGCACTCCCATCAGTGCACCACAACTCATGTTGGTAGACAAACATCTCTATCATCTATTAAATCTAACTTTATTTTAAAAAATTACATAATTATTCATTACTTAATAGTTTTCTATCAGATTTCCTCTCCTTTCTCTCGTTCACGTCTCTCCTCTCTTTTACTCTCTCTCCTTCTCTCTCTCTCTCTCTCTTTCTTTCTGCTTGATGGTGATGACATTTAGAGGTAATTGATGAATTTATTAGTGCAAATTTGAGACTAGATACATATATCTTAGATATCAGATACATGTATTTTTATACCAAATGCATATTTCTATGCCCGAATAGTCGGATACACTAAATATACTATTCGAGTTTGCTTTGGATACATTGTATCTGAAAAGAATTACACTAAATATTTAATACCGAATATATTAGTTGAAATTGATTTTAAATACACGGGTGAAACTAATATTGATACATGCTTTCATATTCTATTTAATACGGAATACACATATATATCAATTTTTCTTTTTAAAAAAGATTGTACTGAACAATTAATACGCTATATTAAATATTATTTATATATTTCGAGTCACTTTTAACCGAAAAATACATTGAATACATCTGCTAGCAAATAATAATATAGCTACAAAATTATAATTAGTCAAAATATAATAAGAAAACCCAATTTCAACCTAATATTAGTTATTTATAAAATTTCTTCAATTTAAAATTTCCCTTATTTAAAATTATGACTTCAGAAAAGAGGAAATGTAGGGCCAAAATGATGGAAGATTTATTTATTTAGGTTTAGGACTAATATACTACTCATATAAAGTTTGTAGAGAGTTATTTAATTATTTGTGTCAGAAAATTCTCCTAAGGCATTCTACTCTTTTTTTTTAAAAAAATAAATTAAATCAGAATAGAGAAAGTGCAGAAAAAAAGAAGCTAACTGTCAACTGTCATTACAGTCCACAGCTTCCACCACCTCCAATGGCGGCCATCGCCACCGCCACGACCACCTCCTACCTCTCTACCACCTCTTTCAGCCGCCACCAATCTTCAACTTTTCGTTTCTCATCCCTCACTTACCCAATCAATTTTTCAAATTTTTCTCTTAATGCCCAATTTCACCCTCCTCGTACTTCCTTCCCCATATTCTCCACTCTCAGTAATCACCACGGCGGCGGAAACATCGACGGCGGCGGAGTCGGAGGTGGCGGAGGTGGAGGAGATGGAGGAGGGAAGGATGACGGGAATGCAGGGGAAAGGAACAAGAAAGAAGCAATAATGGCTTTGGCTGAAGCCGAAAGGACATTAGACAGCTTGCCTAAGGACTTAGCTTCCGCAATTGAAGCCGGGAAAATACCTCCGGCCGTCGTTCACCGGTTTTTGGAGCTTGAAAAGTCGCCGGTGCTCCGGTGGCTGCTCAGCTTTGGTGGATTTAGAGAACGGTTGCTGGCTGATGATCTTTTCTTAACTAAAGTTGCTATAGAGTGTGGGATTGGAATTTTTACTAAGGTTAATTTCTTTGTATTACCATTCTAGCTAGAAGTTAACTTATATGGGATACTGCGTTTGGCTGACGGTATAAATTTATTCAACTTATCCCGCGTACCAAATGACATACATTGGAAGATTTACTCTTCAGCCTTGAAATGAATGGAATGATTATGTTGTAACATTTCCATTCTCCAATACTAATTAACTGACCTTTTTGAATTGGAGTTACTCGGATTGGAAAAGAAGTTCGAATTAGTAGATCATGTACTATGCCCTAAGGAGAGACTAATATTAGATATTATCAGAAAAATAGGAGACTAAGGGTGAATTTATTGAAAAAGGCAAAAAAGAACAGAGAGCTAGTAGTGTAAATGGTTTACGTGAAAAGACGTAAAAGTAACTATTAAATGGCTACCATGTTCTCATGCAATCTGAGTTATGCATTTTATTTCAATTTAGCAATGGTATATATTTAGTTCTTGTATGTGTTTCTCCATTTCCATGAATTCTACTGACTTAAAGTGTAATGACTAGTCAGGTTGGGACACTTAACATTTGTAGCAAAACGACCTTTGTTTCGTTACATATAACAGTCATGTGGATAGCTGAATTACGTGTTTATGTTTCAGAGTGCTGCAGAGCTGGAGAAGCGTAGGGAGAATTTCACAAAGGAGCTGGACTTTGTCTGTGCTGATGTGGTACAATTTCTTCCATAAATGGGGCTGAAACATATTTAATACAGTATTGAAGTTGCACCAGTTAAAGCTCTAATCAACATGGTAAAATAATAAAGGGGTGAAGAAAATAAAGCATTTTTATCTAGCTAGAGCTGCAGAACAAGTTTGTTTCACATTTACGTATCAATGATGACTATTTTAACACGTCTTAAGCATATTATAAGGTAGTTTGTTGAAGAACAATCAGCTTGTGCTTGACTTCTAACTGAAAGCATTCTGATATGAAATCTAGTACAGTTGGTTGTGGGAACAATTTGTCCTCAATTTTCTCGGCAATCATGGAAAGCCCTAATTTCTTTTGCTGACACTGGCCCTTTGGTGCTGGAGAAGTAAATATTTCCTTATAAATGCTAAATTTGACTTCGACGTGACGTGTATTTTACTCAGGTGATGGCCATTGTTGCTGATTTCATGCTGGTCTGGCTCCCAGCTCCTACTGTCGGTCTCCGTCCTTCTCTTGCAATTGGCTCTGGACCTCTTACTAAACTTTTCTACAACTGCCCGGACAATGCATTTCAGGTTTATGATTAATGAAATTAAAACATCTTTATTTCATAATCTTTGCTCTTCCTTTTGTGGGATAAGGATGGCCTTTACTTACCCAATACAAGTAACTGATTGAACTTTGCATTTATCCTGTTCTCAGGTTGTGTTGTCTGGTACTTCCTATTCATTTTTACAGAGACTAGGCGCCATAGTGGTAATTCATTTGATAAATTTATAATATGTTTATTATATTTTACTGCTAGTTGTATGTATTTATGAAGCTTAAAGTACTCATAACTTGTCCTGCAGAGAAATGGGGCCAAACTATTTGCAGTCGGTTCAGGTGCATCTCTGGTAAGTCTGTGAAGAGCTTTTCTTCTTTGTGGACAAGAAAATATTGTGGAACTCACAATATGTACTCTAATTTTCAGTCATTATGCTGTTATCATATGCTGTGACTTTTACCTTCTTTTTTTTTGGTTTGGTCAACTATTAGGAATATTTACACCAAGAACTATTTGAGATCTGCTTCCTCTATATACACTAGTTGAGAAAATGCCAACATTTAAGTGGACCGAAACAACAACAACAACATACCCAATGAAATCCCACAAAGGGGAGTCTGGGGAGGGTAGAGTGTACGCAGACCTTACCACTACCTCGTGGAGGTAGAGGGGCTGTTTCCGAAACTGCCTCTTTATTCATAAAGGCTGTCTTTCACCTATAGTTAGGACCATAATTGAGATTTTTTTAAGTCTTCTGTTCAAGTGTTTGATGTCATTTGACTAATTACTCTGAGCCTATCTAGCATCTTAATCTTTGTTGAAGTGTTTATTTGATTTTAAGAGGCTTATTCCAGTTTACTGTTTCATAATTAGGAAAATGGCTACCACCAAGTCCTAATTCATGATATGGGAGAAGTGTAATTTCAAGAAACACTGTTACAGACTTGCAGCAGATATTCTATATGTCTCTTTCAAGTAGTACATTAAACGATATCATGTGGAATGTCATTGTTTATCTATTCCTTTTCGGTACTGTTTTTGAACATAAATGACAAGTCAATATTGTTTTTAGATATTTTATCTCCTCCGAAATTTGTATGTTTATAAATGCCTCTCTCTTTCTCTCCATCTATTTATCCGTATATATGTCTACATATGTGCTCACCTGAGATTGTCCACATAATCTTCTCTTTGGGATTATGTGCATGCATTCTTGCATTCTTCTATTTGTGAATTACTTTACTACTTCCTTCGTAAATAACTGAGTATTTAGCACAATGGTCATTTCTCAACTATTCTGTAGCTTGCTTAGTGTCAGCTAGCATGCTGTACCTTTGATGTATTTTGTTGATTCATTTTTCCTCATTTCCAGGTTGGTACAGGTGTAACAAATACTTTAATCAACGCACGGAAGGCTATTGATAAAACCTTTGCTGGTGAAGCTGAGAATCTACCAGTTCTGTCTAGCAGTGCCGCCTATGGTGTTTACATGGCAGTCTCAAGCAACCTTAGGTATTTCACATTTTCAAGAACTACTGTCGTCCAAAATAATGATCAGCTTCTTCCATCTCTTAGTATAGAGAAGTACTTGGAGAAATTTCACTGTTTTTATCCCATCAATATAGCTCAAGAATATCCATCTATAGTACGAAACAAGAATTTCTTCTGTTGCTGCCAGTTCTCTTGCCATAAAACAGCTACCTTTTCTAATTGAGCATCTTTATCATCTTCTTTCATACATCTACTCTTCCGTTTCACTATCTTCTTTTGAGATATCCCTGTTTGGTCATTCTACAGATGACCTTTTTTTGGATAGAGCTCCTAGACTCACCAGTACACTATATAAGGCTCATAAGCTTGCTGTACAGTGTTTGCTATAAAGTTAATGTGGCCAAACCTAGGTTGAAAAACTTCTTGAGAAGAACGTGAGTCTGTTTACAATGTCAAGCCTATACAAAGTGATTTTAGATTTTACAATTATGAGGTTTTGTCATATTACTGTGTCATAATAGCATTACAGCATACAAAAGGCTGGAATCTCGTCTCCTTTTTATTATGGAGTACAGATTGTGAATGATCTATGCAAATTTTGCTCCATAACTTATTGAAATTCATCCATGACATTTTAGTTTGATAACAATGTATAACCTATATGTACCTAGACTTTCCCCTTCCGAATTGTGATGTATTCATAAGTAGTTAGGTCGCAAAAAACCACAGAAGGAAATGAATGCAATATAGAGTAATCTCTTGAAGCCAAGGAAGAAGCTAGTAACTGCAAAAACATAACCCCCCACCCCCTCGTGAGCTCTATATGTCCAAAAAGATAATGATTGGAATGCCCATGCCATTTCATTTATATATTTTATTCCTTTATCAGGTATCAAATCCTTGCTGGAGTTATTGAACAACGAATATTGGAGCCCTTGCTACACAAGAACAAGATCATGCTTGGTGCACTGTGCTTCGTTTTTCGAACTGGCAATACCTTTTTGGGATCATTGATGTACAAGTTCTTTCCGCTCTAAGGTTTTTCTTTGGAAGTTTATTCTATCTTCTAATTTTCTAAATTCTTATCCCTCTCTTACCAGGTGGGTGGATTTTGCACGTTGGATTGGAATCCAAAGATCACGAGAATAAGAAGAAACATAGATAATGGTTCCCGGTTTTATGGTACCAAGTATCATTTGTACAATTATTTTTAAAATTTAACTATAACAGTGGTGAGATTTTTTGGCACTCTTTATCGGTGCTTTATTTTGTTTAATTCAAAAGAAGTATGACTTCAAAATCTCTTGATTGTGCAAAATTTATCTTGTTGATAACTTGTTCTTTGTATATACCTATATCCGATAGGAGCCACAATATGATTTATGCTGAAGGTTGATATTGAGGAAAATTTCCAAATGCACATAATACAGGAAGCAAATATAAATAGCAAAGCACTTGATATTGTTTAAGCATTTTAACTTTGTATACACATGTATCGTACTAAAAGGATTTCAAAGGTAGTTGGGAATGTGTAGCAAGCTGATCCAGCTATAGTTTTGATTAATTTATATAGTTTAGTTATGTTATGATGAGAATTAGAAAATTATATGTTGTTCTGAGTTAAATGGTAGGCAACCTTTCCTTTGATAAGGTTATGTTGTTTGAAACTACGATGATTTCCCGGTAGATATTTAAAGCATCAGTCAGTTCTATTATATAAGCTGAAATGGACCCGGGACATATTTAGAGCTTGAGCTAATCTTTGGATAAAACAACACTGATCCCATGAAAAACATTTTCAAAAGAACAGTGGAGCTTTGGAGCAGGATTTCCGATTAAGTGAAGTTGGGCTAAAATCTCAATGGGATAAATGGTGGAGGAATACTGATGATGGTGACTAGCAAATATTTTAGACAATGGGATCATCAAACTGGTAAGTAGTAGTCACATGCTTTTAACTGCTGCTATAATGTTTTCTTGTTCAAAGAAGGAAGCTTTCAGATATTTTATGTTCTTTATGCTTATCTATTGTTGATAGGGAAAATTAGTCGTCTAATCTTTTTCTATTAGGCAGATTATCGATCACGTGCTTTTAACTGCTGCTATGATGTTTTCTTGTTCGAAAAAAGGTAGCTGTAAGATATTTCATGTTCTTTATGTTTATCTGTTGTTGATAGGGAAAATGAATTGTCTAATCTTTTTCTATTAGGCAGATTATTGATCACAAAATCTAAAATCTAGTCTATTTATCTAAATTGCTCTTTCCTTTTCTCCCCTAGAAATAGTTGATATATGGTGATTCCTGCTGAAAGGGTAGCTATTTCCAAAAGCTGAATGACTTCAGGTAACTTCTCAATTTACTCGTCTAAAGATTTCTTTGCACATAGATCAAAAGCTTTCCTTATGCGCTTATGCCTATACTACCAAGGAACAACTTCTTGGTGAAAGACTTCCATATGCATAACTTATATTCTTTGGTTAGACTGAGGAAAAATTCTGATCAATATGTGCTAACGTTCATATTAGTCCATCTGCCTAAGCCTTGGTGCGGACAGTTACCCAGTAACTATGCTATAGTGGGAGGTAGCCAGTGGAAGGACACCACCGTCATCATAAAAAGAAAAGACACCCACATTACTCAGAACCAAATTCCTGGTGAAAGACTTCCCCAGGCTGCATATATCCTATTTTTAGGAGGATTTGAGAACCACATTTGATACCTTGTTTCTGTTAGCATGAATGGACAGATTCTAAATATCTGTACATATCTATGTTATAACTCTAAATATTTCTGTAATAATGATAGGAGATAGCATAGATTAATGTAGCATATTTTCAGAGATATTACAATTAGGAATAGCATATATTTAGGGATATATAGCAGATTTTTAGGCATGTAAATCAGAATTCTTTCTATTTAATGGAAGAACTCTCATTTGAGGGCATTCATTCAGCAAAACTGACATGGTTTTAGAGCCTTATTCACTGCTTTGATTCTTGGTGTCTTTCATCTGTGGTTCCTTTCAGAATTATTTTTTTGAAAGTCTTGGTTCTGCTTACTGTTTTTAGTCAACAGTTAGTCCTAAGTATCTTGAAATTTTAGGCATCTTGGAATCTTAGTCTTGGTCATTCTGGTTATTTTGCATCATTGCATTTCTATCTTCCTTAGCTTGTCAAGAACATGGCGCCATATTAGTTTGAGTCCTTCCATGTTCGTTTCACAGGAAAAAATTACTTTGCCTGGGAATTTCAATTCCAACTATTTGTCACCGGAAAAGAATTATGGGGACATATAGATGGAAGTGATCCTACTCCTATCGATCCTACAAAGCTCGGTCAATGGAAGGTTAAAGATGCTCGGGTGATGACATGGATTTTAGGGTCAATTGACCCTCTTATTGTTCTTAATCTCAGGCCATACAAGACAGCAAAGGCCATGTGGGATTATTTACAAAAGGTTTACAACCAAGACCATAGCGCAAGGCGCTTTCAGTTAGAGCATGAAATTGCTATGTATTCTCAAGGAGGTCTCTCTGTTCAAGATTATTTCTCTGGATTTCAGAACTTATGGGCTGAATTTACCGATATCGTTTATGCTAAAATACCTTCTGAATCTCTCTCCATCATTCAAGGAGTTCATGAACAAAGCAAGCGAGATCAATTTTTGATGAAATTACGATCTGATTTTGAAAGTGTTCGCTCCAATTTGATGAACTGTGATCCATCTCCCTCGTTGGATGTCTGTTTTAGGGAATTACTTCGTGAAGAGCAGCGTCCCTTCACACAAAATGCTTTTCATCAAGGAAATGTTGTCACTGTTGCATTTGCAGCTCAAGGGAAAGGAAAAGGCATGGATATGGCTAGAACTCAATGCTACAGTTGCAAGAAATATGGTCATATTGCTAGCAATTGTGGCAAGAAGTTCTGTAATTATTGTAAACAACGACACATTATCATAGAGTGTCCCACACGTCCTCAAAACCGTAGGGCAAAGGCTTTTCAAGTTGGGATAAATGGTTCCACTACAGATAACTCGTCTTCAGTAAGACAAGTTCTTACTCCTGAAATGGTACAACAAATGATCTTGTCAGCATTTTCAGCTTTTGGGCTACAAGGTAATAAGGTAATATCTAAATTTTGGCTTGTTGATTCTGGTGCTTCCAATCATATGACCAACTCAACTAATATACTCAAAAACATCCGTGAGTATAATGGTCCAACACAAATTCAGGTTGCCAATGGTAGTAATTTACCCATTACCAAGGTTGGGGATATTACTGAAACTTTCAAGAATGTTTTTGTATCACCAAAGCTCTCCACTAGTCTTATTTCAGTTGGCCAATTGGTAGATAACAATTGTGATGTGAATTTTTCTCGTAGTGGTTGCCTTGTGCAGGATCAGGTGTCGGGGACGATAATCGCGAAGGGGCCTAAAGTTGGAAGATTGTTTCCTATACACTTTTCTATTCCTCGTGTTCTAGCTTTTGCTTCTACCACTACTAAGAATGAGGTTTGGCATAAACGTCTAGGACATCCAAATTCAATTGTGTTGTCTCATTTGTCCAATTCTG
>JAJONR010003450.1:0-62094 GCA_029582245.1 Solanum etuberosum | reverse complement strand
TTTACTAGGTTAAGTGTTTTTTCTCTTTTCTTGTTCATACACCAAAAACTATTGCTACCCATGTGTTTCCACTTGTGTCAAAAGTTCTTTTGTCTCTCCTTTGAGATATTTATAGTTTTCCAAAATTTGGCTAAAAACTCAATACGCTACCCTTTAGGCGATGTTAGTCGGCCTCACATAGCTAATTCTATGAGTCGCCAATCAAGCTTCAACTTGCCTTTTCTTGCTCTAGGCTTTAGGTGTTTCAACCTCAATCGCAAGCTCGTTCTAGTCTGCCTTTCACATTCAGCGTATCGTCCAGTACCACCTTAGTTCACCTTTAGAGCCTTTAATTTTTCTCCTTGCATTGTCACTTTCGGTGTTAGTCAACACGGTCACCCTTCTTATTCGGCTAGTCACCTTTTCTTTTGGAATATGCACCTCAACAAATTCAAGTGTTGTGCAGTGTCAATATGGGTGTCATGCTTATTAGGAAATTCACCTTTCTTGTTTGTCGATTATCAGGGTGTAGTTCACACTTCTTCTTATATTTTTGGCCACTTTCAAACATTCTTCATGGCCTTGTCCTTTAGCCTTCATAGCTGCAAATCATGAATATATTATTAAAATAAGACATAATTAGGCATTCAGGATACTAACTATTGAGCTTAATAGTCCTCAAACGAGTACAAATATAGCACTCATCAGACATGAATTTCCATCTTTGGTTGAATAACAAATCCGAATGCACCACATCACTCGCTAAATAATTATTGAAATCTGTGAACCAAGGGATAAGATCAAAACAAGCAGCCAATATATGTTCGTCTGGAAACGCATTATCAATTTCAACTACATCAGCTAAATTCATTATTGCCTCTTCCTCTAATGTGGACTAGTAATAATCAGCTTGATTTTATGTCCCCTTTCTATCTTTTCCCTAAAAATCAAATTCTTGCAACAATAGCACCCATTGAATCAGTCTTTGTTTTGCATCCTTCTTTGCCATAAGATACCACTATATTAAATGATCAGTGTGAAGAATGACTTTAGTTCCAAGCAAATATGATCTAAAATTTTCAAACGCAAAGACTACAAGAAGCATTTCTTGTTGAATGATAATATAGTTATTTTGCACAACATTCAGGGTTTTGCTCGCATAATATATGGGATGAAAAATGTTCTCTGGTCGTTGACCCAATACTAGGACAGGTGCCACATCACTCGAATCAAACATAACCTCAACTAGACAAATTGAGGTCAGACTTCTTCTAAATTAAATCATGTAAGCCTACACCAACAACAGCAGCCACGAGTTCATCATAGTCGCTTATTTTGGCTTGATCATAATTAAGTAACACAACTAATAATGACTCCCTACTATATGCGGCTTCCCCAATACTAGCTACCGCCTCGTCGATTTCATCCAAGTAAGACAAAATGTGAATATCACTGGGACACTTCATCGATTTGTGAATATTGAAGCTAACTTCTTCTTCATCGACCCTGAACCACCTTCCACACCAACCAATGTTTTGCATGTGGCCAATAATGGTCTACCAAGGATACCTTTTATATCAATATCAATCTCACAATAGAACGCTTCAAAATAAGCAGGAAACATGAACTTATCTACCTTCAACAAAATATCATAGACCACACCAACCGATCTCTTTATTGAACGATCAATCATCAAAAGTATCATATTTGTCGCTTTTGGATCATTAACCCCGAGCTTATTAAGGACAACCAAAGGCATTAGATTTATGCTTTCACCAATATTGCACAAGGCTTTTGGAAATGTGCATGCACCAATGGTACATGGAATAGTAAAATCTCCCGGATCATCTTTCGTGAGGAATGCATTCTTTTTCATGACCGCACCATAAGTTTGTGGAATTTCTATTGTTTCATAATCTATTAGCCTTTTCTTTGTCACCAACTCTTTCATATACTTTGTATAACCCGACATTTCGGTGGCTGCATCCACCAAAGGGATATTCACTTTCAAGTCCTTTACTATCCCTAAAAACTTTTGAAACACTGTCTGATCATCTTTCTTCCTCAATCGTTGAGGATGAGGAGGAGTTATCTTCATTTGAGGTTGCATTGTAGGGGATACAACATCCTCGTCATTCACATTGAACTTAGGATCACTTTCAACCTCTTTTGTTTGTGTCTCAACCCTTCGCTTAGGTGATTCATTATTGGCAACCACTTTTTAAGCATCTACCTTGTCAGGCATTGTTTTATTTTTCAATATCTTTCCGCTTTAGGAGACTATATCTGACACTTTAATAGTATGTATTGGATTTCCATTCACATGGGCCACCAAATCTTCATTGGGACTTAAGTACACAAGGGAAGCCAGCTGACCCATTTCTGCAAGTAATTTAATTGATGATGAGTGTGAGATCACGTTGGTGGAAAATGCTGAAATATCAGTCTTCATCTCTTGCAAAATCATATTGTACCATTCCATTTTATCAAGATTTTTTTTTGACAAGTCATCGGTCGAAGTGCTCACCGAGTCGTACAAGTCATGAAGTGATGTGTACTAGTCATCGTCACCTTAATTTCCATCATAACTTCCCTAACTACTTTTGGTCCAACCTTTATTTTTAGCAAGTCTAGGATAGCTTAACTAAAAACCCTCAAATTTGTTACCCCTCGAGTGGAACTTCTCATCATACACCTTTTAGGACACGCCATTTACTGAATTTATTCTACTTCTTATGATATGCTTGGAAAAAATATCAAGTTGAGCTGTCAATTTAACAATGCTTTTATCACGCTTCCTACTTTTTTTCTCTTGCTCCTTAAACATTCCCAAATGTGGGAGTGACATATGATCCTCATTAGTGTACCAAGCTTGATTAATTTTCATCATTTTAAGAAGCAATCGTGATGCCACCACAAATGGTTTCCTAACTATACCACCTTTAATAAGATGGTCAGCCAACCCTTTATTTACCACATCAAGACTCCGGTAGAAGTATTGCAATTACAGCTTGTCCAGAAAACTATGGTTTGGACATTGTACCTACACCCTTTTAAAACGCAGCCACACTTCTTGTACGGGTTTTCTTACTCTTTTAAAATGTTGAATGTCATCCCTCAATTTCATCAGTTTAAAGGAGGAAAGAATCTCTCAAGGAATGCTTCAGTCAATTCTTCCCATGAGGTGATAAAATTGGGCCACAACTTGATCAACCACCTAGTTGCCTCACCCATCAAGGTAAACAACAACAACATCAACCACATTGATTCTTGTGAAATACCTTCAGATGCGAAAGGTCCACATACATTCACAAACATCTGGAGGTGGTCGTTAGGATCTTCATGCTCAAAATCTCTGAATAATCCCCTCATATTAATCAGCTGCGGCATTGGTTTGGTTACAGTAAAGGTACAATTCTTTGGAATAAGGCATACCCGAATTGCTCCAATCTTCCTGATGACATTAGGATTTATGTCATTCATTTTTCTAACATCATTATCCCGCCCATGGCGACTAAAATTATCACCACTGTGTGCATTCATTTTTCCACCTACCAATAGGATAAAACAACAAAACCAAGTGTAAGTTAGTTCAACTACAAGAATATGAGTACACAAATTACTTTAGAAATAGAATTCGTAGCTACTACTCCCTGGCAGCGGCACTATTTTTTATAACGCTCAAACTACTCTCTAAACCAAATTCAAAGAGTAGGTGATCGTTTTCAATAAAAATACCCAACGAAGAATCGCAATTGAATCACACAAGGAGTAATGTAAGGATAAGAATCCAAAACGTGAATCAAAATATGACTAATCTACTGTAGTGAATGGGAAAAATTGGTGGATTCTTCAACCAAATTTAATCAAGTGATTTCAAGATCAAGTTTAAGCAATAAAGTTACCTAAAGATATTTTTTAACGTTTTAATTCGATTCTAGGGTATGTGTGTTTGTATTGATGCCAATTAGGGATAAAATCACCCGGTAAAGCTTAACAACCATGGATAAACTAGGTCATCCTCAATAATGCTAATCTTCTTTCGATCTCATAGCATTAGGTCATAAAATCTCCTTTCGGTCTCATATACGTGATTCATATATCAACCCATTACTTTGATTTTACAACTAGATTCAGCTAGATTGCAAATATTGAGCTAGTTACCTAATCTTATTTGTCTCTTGCAAGCACCAACTCTAGATCTAACGTAGGATTAAGTTAGACACATTAACCCCTGAATTAATCACATGCTAATAACTCAAATACTTGGTGAACAACAATGAAACAGAGCAATACAACATCCCCACTAATTTAATTCAATGCCCTACCCCATAATCACACCTCTAGAAATTGGGCTGTTAGCCACCCATCAAAAAAGTATAGAGATTACACCTATAATGATGGCATTCATGGATGTGATGAAATTAAGCAATTATAATCAAAATCCAATTTGATTCAACTTCTAATTTTTGGGCACAAGAGCAAATTTGTAAACCCCACAACTAAGAGCAATATCAATAGTTTCTCTCTCTAAGAGTTCCAAAAGTAACAACTGATATATGATAAAATAGATCAATTTTTGCTCTTTTCGCAGCTATTTATACTTGCAAAAAATATTCTACCGCATCTCTTTTGGTGGCATTAGTCGAGCTCACCAAACTCACTTGGCGGATCGTCATTTGTATCATTCAGCTCCCCTTTTACTAGCTTCAAGCTTCAGGTGTTTGAACTCAAATTGGCGGACTCGATGGAATACTCCATTCATAATTAGAAAATCGCCAAATATCACCTTGTGCGCCTAAGATAGCCTTCAATTTTACTCTTCAGTCTGTCACTTCGGGGATCCATTTGGGTTCGCCGTTAGTAACTGGCAGATCGCCGATTCAACTCTTTTTCGCCAATTAACTTTGACACTTCGACTTTAAACACTGTTCATTTTTTCGAGATTCAAAAATTTGGGAGATTCACCCTTTTTATTAGGCGAACATCAGTTGGGGTCTTTTACTCTTATGTAATGTTTTTGGCCTTTCTTTCAAGTATTCATTTGCGCCTTGTATCTTAGCATTCACAGTTTCAAATCATCAAAACATCATCAGAATAGGACAAAATTAGACATTGAGGAATCTAATTATTAAACTAAATAGGCCTCAAAAAGTGTAAATCTACCACTCATTAGGTGGTTATGTTGAGCAGCGATTTGTACATTGTTTTACCCTTCATTAGTGACTCCTTTAATAGGTCTTGTTTCTTTATTAGGTTGTCGAGCTAGCGCCTCCAAGTATTATATCTTCTGGCTACTTCTTGTTCTTTGCATCATATTTCTTGGTTTATATTAATCTTAAACTATATAATATCTCTTCTTTAGTTTCATGTACTAGACATTCCTTATTTACCTGTTATTTATGTTGTCTTTATCTTTGGATCTTAATCGACCTATGCCTACTGAGTACCAATTGGCCTTACTCATATTACATTTCTACATCTTGCAGATCATAGTACAAGTTTTTGCCTTCGATTTGAAATCTTATGTAGAGCAGATTTTGGGATTCAGAGACTAGGGTGAGCTCCTAACTTTCGAAGATGATGAACTCCATTTGTTTTGGCTGGGACTAGTATTTATATTGCATTCGGATATTGTCTATATACTTATAGACTAAACTCATTTTATGAATAGAAGCATGGAATTAAATACAAAATCAAAGACCCAAAGGAATTGTCTATTTCTAAGAAAAAAACCACAATCTCAATTAGCAATTACACCCACAATTCGTGCAATATAAAGCAAGGGAGAGAAGGTAGGATAAGAAATTTTACTATTAAGAACACAATCTTCAATTCAAAGGATGAATTATGAGGCAACTTGCCTTAAAAGTATCAACCCCACACTAAAAAAATTTCACAACTAAGAGTTCTACCAGAATATTATACAAACTAAGCTAAGGATTAATATTCAATAATTGGATCCTCCAATTATGTTTCTCCTCAGCCCTATGTGAGAATTTTGGTCCAAAATCTGTGAAAGTCCAATTCTGCCCCTATCCTGATGTTTGGGCCTTGATTAATCAGTTGAGAATTTGCAAAAGCAGATGTCTCAAAAGAGAACATCCTATCGTAAAGTGAACCCTATCTTTATTAGCTCCTTCACAAAAGCAAACCACACATGGTCGCTTAAGCGACCAATTGACCATTTCGTAGAAGTGAACCTCTCTTTGCAGGTGCGTCATCAGAGAAAGCTTTTTTCCTAGTTTAAGCTCCTTTCTTCCCTCTTTTTCTTCCAAGAAACAAATACCTGCAATTAATATGATTCAATGAATAATTAACCTATTTACCTACTTGAGTGCCACTAAATCATAAGAAAAGAGCCTTAAATGAATGTAAATTCCCTCGTTATCAACACCCCCAACTTAAAAACTTTGCTTGTCCTCAAGAGAAAAAAAACAAACCATAAGAGCCACTCCATTTAAGCACAACAAACTTCCATTTACACTAAGGATCATGGTCATTGATGTGTCGTGAACTTATGGAACATACGACTCCCAAAAAAAGGTTTATTGCAAGTAACCAAGCATAATTTTGTGATATGATGCTCTTTGGTGTAAATGTGCATGAAAAGAGATTTTGAAAGTTGGAAGAGAAAAAGCTTGAAATGATAGTGAAGTAGGTGATAAGGGATGTCAAAAAGAGTTGTGTACATTTGTATGGTCCATGAATCTGACCGTGAAGATGGTCTGGAAGAGGAAAAATCCAAGTGCAACTAAATGAAATTGTGTATGGTCCGTGGTGACTTCTAAGATAAGGCTAAGATGTATGTGAAGCTCATAGTATACCAAGTCAAAGTCCACTCTAAAGGACAAGTGAACGAGGCAGAAAACGGTTCGTGGTAACTTATACGGGCCATACAGTGGCTAGTGAGAAGATGAGGCTAAAGTTAAATAAATCTTTCCAACTGAAAGACCACAGAGGGATTAACAGACCGTGAAGCCTTTAATGGGTCGTTTACCCTCCCGTGAATGACAACAACTGGAGAACTTTCCTACTTCAACTAGGATTCATCTTTATGACGATAAATAGTAACTTAGGGTTTTATGATTTATCATTCACATTTTTTACACAAGTTCTTATGTACAAAGACGATAGCTTTTCTTGTGTTGGTTTTATCACTTGGATAATTGAACATCCTTTTGATTCTAAGTTTAGTTCGAAAGCAAAACATAGTTAATTCCATTATCGTATGTTTTTCATCTTTAATTCTTCATAATGTTTCACTAATCTTTGTTGATAAAATGAGAAGCTAAACACCATAACTAGGGTTGTGGGAACCATGATTACAGATCAACATTAGGATCCACTACGAATAACTTTCTATTGACGCCTTGCATGCTTTGTCTCTATTTTGTATTTATTGATTTCTAACAAGTGCACGCGTTAGAACCTACCTCTATTCATCACTTGCTCAAGAGTGAAGGATATGATTAGGAAAATCAAGATACGAATGAAGTCCACAATTTATAAACTCGTTTTGAAGATTTGAGCCCTAGAGGAGAAAAATTTCTAAATGACGAAGCAAGAACGAATAATGCGAACACTCTAAGACTAAGAGGAGAAGAGTTATTTTCACCTAATAGGGATGACAAAAGTTTAGGTATTCTTAACTATCTAATCATGCATAATTTAGATCGAATGACCATTATTTGTGTGAAATCCAAGTTGTATTCCAAAGTGATGGGGAACACAATCATTGTCTTCAAATTGATAATCAAAAACTTGAGACTATCGAATGATACTATTACTACTAGATTTGAGTTAAAATTGGTTACTTGAACACTAAATCAAAACCCAATTTATTTTTTGCATTTTATTTCAGGAAATATCAATCACAACTGAACATAAGAACTAGAAGACTTATTTCTTCTGTATTCCCTGTGGGATCGACCTCAAATCTTATTAAGTTCTATAATTGACTTCGACAATTTTATACTTCTTAAGTGAAGTGTAAATTTAGACATTTCAAATTTTGGTTCCGCTGCTGGGGAATTTGGTTTAGAATTATTCTTCTAGAAATTATTTCAGTTTTTACTGGTATTTCTTAATTATACTTCTTATTTCTTGTATGTGTCTTCTACAGATGGCCTAAGTAATGCATGACAAATACAAGAATTACGGGAGTACCTTTGACTCCTTATGATTCAAAGCTTGGACAATCTATTAGGGGAATGGTGACTGCGCAAAAACATAAGAAATAGAGACATAGACTAAGACATGATGTTGAGGGACAAGCAAGAGGTGCCAAAAACAATGTAAACAACCCAAATAGGGTAGAATTTGAGGATAAATAAGAAGATTTGGCCCCTCAGCAACAACTGTTAGACCCTAGAGGATGAGGTCAGTAAAAGATGCACTTGGCTATTGATGTCGATAATTAAGATATAGATGGGGATGGAGCAACTGGAGCTATAGTGCTCCCAAAATTGCCTCCAAGAATTAAATTCACTATCACTAGCATGATGATATAGTTATTGAACTTGAAAGGGTTATTTAGAGGAACAATTTGTGAAGATGTGAATCGGCATCTCCTGAACTTTGTAGGAGCTTGTAAGTCATCTAAGATTGTAGGGTCACCCAAACAGTAATGCAGTTGAGGTTATTTCCACTATCACTATCTAGAGAAGCAACAAATTGGTTGAATGAGTTACCTCATGACTTGATCACTAATTGGGAGGAGTTGAAAGAGGCATTCCTAGAATGATTTTACTCAAAGACAAAGTACCTGTAGTTGAAAGATGAGATAGGTGCCCACAAGGAGTTACCGGGTGAAGTACTGCATGACACATGATGGAGGTTTAGCCAGAAGCTTAAGCGATTTATGAATCACAACCTCACAAATAGGCACTTAAAGTAAGTATTTTATAGGTCATTGAACTTTACGACCAAGCCAGTGGTCGATGCAATATGTGGAGTTTCTTTCATGAGAAAACATTTCCTAGAGGCGGTAGCTATTATGGATGATGTGTCAAAGAATAAAAGGGCATGGCATACGAGGGACTCAGACACAGCTAACCTTGGGTTCACATTTGAATTATCAGCCAAGTAGCAAAAAAGAGAGAAAGAACATGACTAGGACATGGCTCATATTAAAACATAGATGGATCTACTGACCAAACACTTGATATCTAGGGGTCTTGAAAGAGTAAATGTAGTTGGAGCTGTAGGTCGACATGATGATTATCTTCCCGATATCGATGAAGAGTTCAAGCATATGAACCACCAGGGGGTTTCCAAAATTATAACTCGAGAAGCCAAGTGTATAATTCTGGAAATAAAGGTCGGAACTTTCAAAGGGATGTTTATGCTGATAAGTTTTGAAATCAAGAGCAAGGTAGCTGGAAAAACAGGTATGGCTATAAAAAGGATCAGAGTGGTGTTTACATCCCTCCTGGAATTAAAGTAAGAGTCATTAATGTGTCGGGGAAATCCAAGATGGAGGACAAGTTATAAAGGGTGTTGTAAAGGGTTGAATCTACAAAATCAAGAGTGATAATCTAAAAACTGACTTCTCAAATATGAGTCAACTAGTAGACTCACATTCTACATCCATCAGGCAGCTAGAGCAGCAATTGGGGCAGTTATCAGCATCACTGAATTAGAGAAAGAATGGTGCTCTTCCAAGAGTTACCATTCAAAATCTAAAGAAGGATGGTCAATGCATGGCCATTAACAGTAGAAGTAGAAAATCACTTTCATGACCGACACCTGCAAGTATTGAGCAGGAAATAGATGTTGCATTTGATGAGGACAATGAAGGTGTAAACGATATTGGTGAGAAATTAACAGTTGAGGTAGTGGAACTTAAAGAGGTAGCAATCAATCTTGAAGTCTTTGAAAGGATAAGGATGCAGATGAACCAACCATAGGAGCGTCACAGCCTATGCAAGTAATACCCAGGCCACCACCTCCATTTCCATACTGGATGAGAAAGAAGGCCGAATAAGGTTAATTTGTGAATTTCTTATCCATGCTTCAACATCTTTCTATTAACATTTCTTTTGTAGAAGCTTTGGAATAAATGTTGGGATATGCCAAGTTCTTGAAGGATTTGGTTACAAAAAGGAGGTTGATAAATTTTGAGTGGAAGGTAATTTTCACCATTGTAGCGCTATTGTTACAAGGTCACTGGTGCAAAATAAAGAGGACCTTGGAGCTTTAACTATCCCATGCACAATTGGATCGTTGAATTTCGCTAAGGGATTGTCTGTCTTCGGAGCCATTATTAAACTGGTGTCACTGCCATTTAAAAGTTATTGTGTTTGGAAGATTCCAAATCGGCGTTCATGTCATTATTGATGTCAGTCATGTCAGTTAAATGGCCTATGGGTTTTCTTTGTGATATATTGGTGAAAGTGGAAATTTTTATTTTACCGGAAAATTTTGTAATTATAGATGGTGAAGTGGATTTTGAGGTCCCTATAATTTTAGAGAGGCCATTCTTTGCCACATGTAGAGCAATTATTGACATGGAAAGTGGAGAGTTGAGTTTCAAGCTGAATGATGAATAAGTTAAGTTCAATGTTTGCCAATCGAAAAAAAACTGGGAGATATGAATTTTTGGATGAAGGAAATACTTTACTTGTTATTACTACTGCAGATTTGAGTAATGAGCAGGTTCATGCATCAATGATGGTTTTGAAAAGGTTCAAAGAGGCATTCGGGTGGATAATTGCGACATCATTCGCATACCTCTAGGAATATGCACTCATAATATTCATTTAGAGGAGAATTGTCACCCAAGCATAGAACACCAAAGAAGGTTAAACCCACGATGCAAGTGGTGGTAAAAAATAAGATCATCAAGTGGCTCAATGTGGGTGTGGTATACCCAATCTCTAACATCCATTTGGTCAGTTTGGTAAACTGTGTCCCTAAGAAGAGAGGAATGACGGTGGTAGCTAATGAGAAAAATTAGTTGATTCCTCTCTGGTCAGTGACAGGCTGGCGAGTCTATATGGCCTATAGGAAGCTGAATATCTTGACTTTATTAGACCATTTTCCAATCCTATTCATGGATCAAATGTTGGATAGATTGGCAGGTTAAGATTGGTATTTCTTTGTAGATGGATACTTAGGATCGAACCATATTACAATCGCTCCTGAAGATTAGGAAAAGACAAATTTTACATGTATATATGGTACTTTTGCATTGAAATGCATGCCATTTGGATTGGGTAATGCTCCATCCAAATTTCACTGATGTATGATGTCGATCTCCTCGAACATTGTGGAAGATACACTTGAAGTGTTTATGGGTGATTTCTCTATGGTAGGTGATACTTTTGATGAGTGTTTGTTGAATCTTAGAAGGGCTATATAGAGATGTGAAGAAGCTAATCAAGTTCTTAACTGGGAAAATGCCACTTTATTGTGAAAGAAGGCATTGTGCTTTCGCATAAAGTCTCTGAAAAGAGACTTGAGGTAGACAAGGAAAAGATTGAGGTTATTTAGAAGATACTGCTTCCTATATTTGTCAAAGGCATTCAGAGTTTCCTAGGGCATGCAAGGTTCTACTGAAGATTTATCAAGGACTTCTCCAAGATTGCACATGCTTTGTGCAAACTTTTAGAGAAGGGGGTAAAATTCGACTTTGATTAGGAATATTTGAAGGCATTTATGTGCCTAATAGAGAAACTGGTGTGAGCTCCAATCATTATTGCTCCATATTGGTCTGAACCATTTGAGGTGATGTATCATTCTAGTGGGCTATTTTTTAGAGTTGTGCTAGGGAAAAAGCGGGACCAAAAATTCCATCCCATTTATTATGCAAGTAAGTTGCTAAATGGAGCTTAGTGAAACTGCACTGTCACAGAACAAGAATTATTTGATATTGTTTAGGCTTTTGAGAAATTTTGAGCATACTTGTTCGAACAAAGGTGGTTGTGCACATAGACCATGTTTCTTTGAGATACTAGATGGCGAAGAAAGATTCAAAGGAAAGGTTGATCAGGAGGGTGTTATTGTTACAAGAGTTTGACACTAAAGTAAAAGACAAAAAAGGTTGCGAGAATCAGGTGGCTGATCACTTCTCTATATTAGAGGCAAAGAAACAAGCTAGCGTTGAACATGAAATTGTTGACTCATTTTTAGATGAGCAGGTATTGGGCGCTACTCTTGATCTTATTCCTTACTATGCTAACTTTTCTAATTATCTTGTTAGTGAGGTGATGTCAGAATACCTCCAGTAAATAAAAATATTATTGCATGATGTGAATAGGGACTTCTGGAATGGGCCTTACTTATTTAGACTATGTGATGACAACTTGATCAGGCGTTGTGTGCCCAAAGCATAAATGCTAAGTATCTTGGAATTTTGTCACTCTTTTCCTTTTGTGGGACATCATGGTAGTGCTCGCACGGCTCAAAAATACTCCAATGTGGATATTATTGGCCCACGATTCATAGAGATTCTCATGACCTAGTGAAGATATGTGTTAAATGCAAACCGAAATGGGATATCTTAAGGCGTCATGACCTGCCCATAAATCCTATTTTGAAAGTGAAAATCTTTGATGTTTGGGGCATTGATTTTATGGGGCCCTTTGTCAGTTTCTATGGGCAAAAGTATATCTTAGTAGTTGTTGCCTATGTGTTGAATTGGGTGGAAGCAGTGTCATTTCAAGATAAAGAAGCAAATAGTGTTGTAGGGTTTTTGAAAGAGAACATTTTCTCTAGGTTTGGCACATCAAGAGAAATCATTAGTGAAAGGGGATCTCACTTTTGCAATAAGATTTTTATGACCCTGTTGGCCAAATATGGGGTGAAGCAGCATAAGATAGACATACCTTATCACCCGCGGACAAGTCAAAAAGTTGAAGTTTCCAATAGAGCGATAAAAGAGATTTTGGCGAAGTCTATAAATGCAACTAGAACTGACTGGGCACGGAAACTTGATGATGCACTCTAGGCTCACCGTACAGCTTTCAAAACACTAATAGGTATGTCTCCATACCAGTGGGTGTTTTTAAAGGCATGTCATCTGCTTATGGAGCTGGAGCACAAAGCGTTGGAGTCCCTAAAGAAGCTCAACCTTAGTTGAAAAGATGCAACGAACATGAGGATAAATCAAATTAATGAGTAGGTTGAGTTCCAACTGCGTGCATAAGAGAGGTTTGCATTGTATAAGAACATAATGAATTTATACCATGACCAGTGCATTGAAAAGAGGGAATTCAGCCTAGGAGACTTTGTGCTGTCGTTTAACTCAAGACTCATGTTGTTCCCTAGGAAATTGAAGTGCAAATGGTCAGGACCATTCCTAGTGTCACGAGTGTTACCCAATTGAATATTTGAGTTAGATGCACCAGATGGGATGAGGTTCAAAGTGAATAGAAAGCTAGTGAAGTTGTACATGGGGTTCTAGAAGAAGTGAAACTAGTGGAGGTACTCCAACTTGATAAAGTCTGAAAAATGAAGTAACCAGTGTGTCGCCGCGACATTATATTGTGTGTTACTCGAAAGGAAACCCAAGATGTAATTGTAATAAGTAGTTAATTTTGTTTCATTTTTAAAATTTATAGAGTCATTGTGTGTTAAATGGTTGCAGGAAGAAAATTTAGTTGAAGTAGTTCACTACGGATGGGAATGATGACGCTCAAATCACCCTCCAAAACTAATTAAAAGAGTGAGCAGTCGTCGTCAATAAAAATATCCAACTAAGGGTCGGGGTCGAATCCCACAAGGAACAATGTAATGGCTATTGAAAAGGTAAAGGCTAACTAGATACTAGTTTGAATCTAGATATACAAGTTGCACATTATCAAATAGAAGACAATTTTTACAACTACACCTCTAACGGGGGCAAAGAAGATATAAATCAAGGGATGTATGGGAATTGGGAAAACTTGAGATTCAACCAACACTCAAAGATCCATTGAAATTAATTCAAAGATCAATAACTAATCACTAGGCTAGGTCAACGTCAATTACGCTAATTATCTTTCAATCTCAAAGCATTTTATTGTGACATCTCCTTTCGGTCTCAATCGCACAAATACGAAATAACCCACTACCTTAACTTAGATCAATCTTTAAAGGAAGCCTTGCACCGACAATGAAACCCTAAATTTTTATCTTTTGATATCATATTCAAGATTTAAAGCTAACATGTGATTATCAATCAAATTCTCAACTTCACGAGATCTATTTTCAAGCAACCCACAAAGATTGGAAGCTAGGGTTAAGTGTGCACTCTTAACCTATGAATTCAAACATGAAAACTAGATTGAACATATTTCATGAAATCAAGCATGGAAATAAGGAACTACAAAAGCAATAGAGAAATTAATCAAACACCCAAATAGCTGTCTATTTATAGCACAAAACCCCCAATTTCAAACAAATCATCACACCCACATTTCTAGAAATGAAGAACAAGTAAATGACGAAGGGTAAAAGAAATTTACTAATATGGAACACCAACTTTAAATCCACAAATGAAATTTGAGGCAACTTGCCTTCAATGTCTCAACCTCAAATCGAAATCAACAAATTAATCTCCAAAAATAAAGCTAAGCTATGGAAAGTTCTCTATTTTCTACTATGAATTTTTCCTTTCTAAATGATGGCTTCTTCTAAGTGTAAAAAGGGTTTTTGGAATAGATTTTGTGAAATTCGCAATCTGTCCAGGCGCCAGGCAGTTTACTCATCGTGGTCGCGACATCTAGCTCACGCGATAGCAATGAGTAGTTTTACTGGGTCACACAATCGCGAATCCTGACCATGGTATCATGAGATTCAAATATGTGTGCATTGCGATTTTGAGATTTTTATCTTGCAGTCGCGAAGAGGAATTTCCTGCCAGTTCCACTTTCTTCCAATTTGACCTCTATTTGCTCCAATTCCACTTGGTTTCTTTAAAGATCTTCTAAATCTATTATCAATTTTATTTTCCTGCAAATATGAAGAAAATCACATTAAAAACACCAATTCTAAACCAAAGAAGCTAAAATAACTATGAAAAGAGCCTCAAATGAGTGGAAATTCACCACTCATCAACACCCCCAACTTAGAAATTTTGCTTGTCCTCAAGTAAATAAACCCAAAAACTCAAGAGGCTCTTATTCTACCACACACCACACATCAATTTCACCATATTCACTTAAACAAAAAGGTAATGGCTTCAGTTGGTACTAAAATATAGTCCACATACAAACTTTTCACAAACTAAATCCCCTCATTCTCATGGTACACTCTAAAGAACTTAGACTCATTGAATGAAAACAATTCAAACTCAAGAAGTTACTGATGAGTCGGGGATTTTGACTCATTTGGGGCTTTATTTTCATAGTTTTATTGTCCTCAATGCCTAATTGATGCCCTAAACTTATTTTAAAGGTTTTATTTATAACAATGAAGGCAAAAGAGCAACACAAGAACATGACTGGGAAAAATGGAACCGAAAATCTGAAGAAGTTGAAAAAATGAATAGCTGACTATCGCTAAGACCACTCGGCAAACCCCCGAGTGGTCCTTTAGCCCACCAAAAGTTCCAGAAGGCCATCCCTAGGAAAAAGCCAACTCAGTGATGGAAGGAGCAACTCGGCGAAGCGCCGAACGAATCAACGAAGGAGATCCCGATCGCCTAAAATTAAAGAAGGTGAATGGTGAAGAGTCATTCCAAGAAGGTGATGGTAGAGGATATTTTGCCCATCACTGGATGGGTCGGCGATGCTCGACTTACTCCACCGATTGGTCCAAAAGCTAAAATTCTAAAAGAGAATAAATGCAATTTTTAAAAGAGTTTCTGGGGAGCTTCCAAGTCCAAAAAGTTCCTAGACAATCTAACTCTGGGTTTTTTATTCAAACACTATTCTTAGAAATTTTTGAGTATAATTTCGAATTGGGTTTTGATTTTAAGTTTATTCCAAGCATTGTGAAGACTTAAATTTTGTTACCCAGCTTATGGAGAATATAGTTGGTAATATTTTCTTGCTTTTTATAATGTGTTGCTAAAACCCCCATTCTTGGGGGTGTGATTATGTGATTAATTGTTGTAATTAGCATATGTGTGTTATGTTTTATTGATTTCAATATTGATTTTAAGTGAAACTTGTACTGCACAATTTAACATTGCATGGGCAGATCGAACGTCATGTGCATTCATGTTGAGTCTTCAATAGCACTATTTAAAGACATCTCTGTTGAACTGATTGATCTTGAGTTTTACTTAAGGGCAAGAAAAAGTTTAAGTCATATTGTCGATTAGTCCCGTGAAGCCAAGATAGACCGCACAAAGTTACAGACCTTGAAGATGCTGAATGGCAAGGCAAAAGTGCGATGGAAGAGATCAAAGGGCGGCTCGCCGAGTGGTTTGGTGAGCCCAACTTACTTCACCGAAGAGCCCTTCGTGGCTTATTTTTGGCAACTATAAATAGGATTTTGAAAAGCTGATTTAAGGAAAAAAAAACTGAGAGATTTTTATCTATCTCTTGAATCCATTTTTTTAGTAGAGAATAGTTCTCTTAGTAGACTTGAGGGTTTTGAGACTCAACTTGGAGATTTCACAATAGGGTTTCTGATTTTCTTCGAGTTGTAGCATTGTAAAGCTTGAATTCCTCTTACCGAGTTGATGGTTAATCGATTCGGTAACGGTTTTTATCTTTTTATGATGTTCGGCTAAAACTCCAATTCTTGGGGTGTGATCATGTGATTATGGGTTGAACTAGTTTATGGGTATCATTAATTACTAGTCTAAATGCTATTTTGAAGTGGGTTTAATCATTAATTGTGCTTTAATTTAAGAACTGTAGTTGCAAAATGCTGTTCTATTTTAGTTCTCTTTGCTTGCTCGAGAGAGAGGTTTTAGGACTAAAATTATTGATTAATGATTTGTATGTATTGGGTTGATATGGGTTCAGCTCGAGAGAGTGAATCCTAAACCCAGTCTTACCCATCTTGCTCGAGAGAGAAGATGCATTAAGATTTTTGGTTGTTCTTAATTGTTGTGCTTGTTGATGTTCGAGAGAAATCACTTGAAGTGGAATAGTTATTCAAGAGAAACCTATTTCAATGATAGTCTAGCCTACAAACTGATATTTAGCTGTTTACTAGTATTCTCAATTACCCATATATCGAACTTCACCTATAATCGATCACTTCCTGAGAATTTCTCTACTTATTGTTATCTCATTGCTATTTGACTGATTGTAGTTCATAATTTGTAAACCCAAAAACCCCATTTGATAATCGTGTCACTCCTTTTATTTGATATGTTTTTTTTCGATAATATCTATTCCTATAACTAGTTAGATCACATTTGTACTTCTTAATTGAATTTAAACACGTACCGCTCCTTGTGGGATTCGACCCCAACTAAATTGTTGGGTTTTATACTGCTTAACGATCGTTCACACCTAGAATTGAATGAGGTGTGCTTGAAACGTTAATCAAAATGGCGCCGCTGTCGGGGAGTGGTGTTGTTTAAAATTCTTTTATTGAAGTTGAATTGTGATCTTTGTAGTTATAGTTGAATCTACTTATTTTTGTTTTTGGTTTTTTTTGTTGCTTGTTAAAACAGAGGAGGAAATGAGCGTTAATGGAAGTAATGGTAGCCAAGTGGGCCACCAAGATGATGTCGGCAACCTCAATGATGTCAATGACCAAACACAAATGGGTGGTGTTGGGGCCATCTGTTTGGCACAACCTGAAGGGAAAGCTGTATTTCAGATCAAGAGCACCATGTTGCAGCTCTTGCAACTAAAGGGTTTGTTTGGTGGTTTGGCTAATGAGGATCCCCATGAGCATATCAGAAATTTTGTTGATGTTTGTGGACCGTTCTCATTTAAAACATATCTCAGGAATCAGTTTGGTTGAGGTTGTTCCCATTTTCTCTGATGGGAGAGGCAAGCAAGTGGTTGGCTGAGTTGCCAAAAGATTATATCACTTCGTGCGATGAGCTTATTACTACATTCCAAGTGCGATTCGTTCCCCCTTCGAAGATGATGACTGTTAGGGATAGTATCCAAAGCTTCAAGCGTTTGGAAGCTGAGCCAATCCATGAGACTTGGCTGAGGTTTAAGAAGATGGTGCTGCAATGCCAAACTCATGGACTTCCCGATAATGTTTTGCTGCAATATTTCTATAAAAGCCTCGATTTAGTGAACAAAGGAGTGGCTGACCAACTTTATCTGGGTGGTTTAATGCAACAGCCTTATGCGATAGCTTGCCAACTCCTTAATTGCATGACCAAGATAAACAGGGCATTGTACACTCGAGAAGACCAAGTCTCTCTCTCACTTATAAATTGACAAAAGAACAGATCTAAAAAGATCAAGAGAGAGACTAGAACATGGCTAAAATGATGACGCAGCTGGATATCTTGGCTAAGAATGTCATGGGTGCTGGTTCAAAGAATGTAAATGTTGTGGGTGTTGGTGGAGTGAACCCTGATGATGAAAGGTTTGAAGCTCTGTACAACGAGGAAGTGAACTTCCTAGAAAACCAAGGAGGAGGTTATCGTGCTAACTACCCAAGGTCGGGTGGTAATCAAGGTTGGAATAGAGATGAGGGCTAGAGAGACCGTGACAGAGAGTGGCGTGATCGTAATGCCTCTTGGAAGGAAAGAGAAAGGGAGAAGGATAGGTACGTGCCTCCCCATGAGCGTCAAAAGCCGAAAGATTCTGAGGGTGGCCGTACAGAAGACATGCTCTCATGCATTCTTAACAAGGTTAAGGGGCCGATAAAGTGTTGAAGGAAATGAAGGAAGATGTATCGACTATTAACTAGATGGTGACCTCTCATTCCATCTCTATCAAGCATCTGGAGACCCAAATGGGTAAAATTTCGTCTCATCTAAACCCAAGACAACAAGGGGGGTTGCGTAGTGACATTATGGCAAACCCTAAGAATGAAGCTTGAATGGTTACTTGTGTCGTGCCACGATGTTAAATAAGGCACTTCTTGGGAGGCAACCCAAGTTTTTGATGTTTTTAATATTGCTTTTGAATAACGGGTGTTGATAGTGTAGGTTTGAAAGTGGAGTGTGTTTGAGAATGTGCAGGTAGGAGAGGCAAGAGTCCAGTCGGCAACTCGCCGAAGAGGTCGGGGAGCCTGACTTCATCCACCGTTTGGACCCCCAAATTAACTGGAGGTCCTATAAAACTCGGCAAGGTAAGTCACCACTCGGCGCATTACCGAGTGTTTCGGCGTGATCGACTAATACCGCCGAAAGGGCTGCGAACTGAAAGGTTTTAAAAGGCCAAACAGTTTAAAAATTCAAAATCTTTCATATTCCCACATTTCAAACCCCGTACTCTCTCACCCGCACTATTAATTTTCCATATTTTACTATTGTTGCCGCGTTGTGTTCTTGGATCTCGAGTTTGGATTTGGATTACATTGCCTCCTGGCATATCAAATTCTTCATTCAACTTAAAGGTTGGTTTTCCAAACCTCGAACTCTTTATTAGTGGTTGAACTTGAATGCTTTTGGTAATTTTGTGTTGTTATGTGTTGGGCCTATATTTGAATCGTATTTGATGTGTTGGATTTCGTATTTTGAATTTCAAAATTGTGCCTATTTGCTTAAACTGATGATTCCCCGAGTTTTGTACGTTAAAATTGATCATAAATTGTTGGGTTTTGGTTAATGTTTGTTGGGTCTTGTTGGGTGAAGTCTTAGTAACCCCCAAATTGTGCAAAATGACGTAATTTGCCCAATGATTGTGCGGTTGACGTCATTCTTAAGGGCAAAAGGTGTCAAATGGCCAATTTTTGCCAAATCGAGGGAAATCTGAGTACCCCGGAGGCATGGGTCTTATATGAATTGAGTGTTGATTTTGGGAAATGGGGTTGAAATTTGGCACGTTGGGGAGTTTGGTGAGCTGGGTCTAGCTCGCCGAACTGTTCGGCGGTTCGCCAACGTCCCCCTTGATCGCCTTTAATTTCACATTTTTGCTAGGTTAGAGTCTGTAACTTTCAGCGGGAAGCCTGAGCTCGCCGAGTTCACTCGGTGACTCACCGAAAGTCTCCCTTGATAGCCCTTTTTGCGCCCGTAACCCATAAAACTCGCTGTTAATTTCGACGGGCTAGTCTGAACTCTGCGAGTGATGTCGGTGATTCGCCGAAGGGCATTGCACATTGCTGACCTGTTATTTATCTGGAAATTTTTCTGGCCAGTCCTTTCGGCGATCCCGATATGGCTCGCCAAAATGACTGGCGACTGGTTCGATGAGTCTTTCTGCAACCTAAATTTTGCATTTTTCTTGAAATTTTTCTTACTCTTTCTGATGTGTTTTACAGATATGGCCAGACCCTAAGTATCATGACGAGACATACCGCCCCACAAACGGGCAAAGGGAATCATCATCAATGAGTATGTAGCAGCATCTAAAGCAAAGGCAACTAAACTTCCTACCACGGGTGGGAAGGGCAAAGGAAACGGCAAGGCGCCCGCAGCTGCATCACCAGAAGTCAGCTCCGACAGTGAGGGAGTCTACGTGACTCACCTCAGCACTTCTGAAAGTAAGGGGGAGCACCAGGATCCTCAGGGTCGAGGCTTGTAATGTGGTTGCCAATAAAAAGGATAAGGCTCAAAAGGGACAACTAAGGATACATTTAGTGCAAAGGAGGAATTTTTACGCTAAGTGGACTTCACCGACAATCAAAGAAATCCTAAGATTATTTCTCCAACAAAAATCTATCAAGTCCAACATTTTAAGACCAAACGGGCAAGTTCTAGTTAACACAAGGGATCACAAGGCATTATTCATATAAACTCACCACACATGGCATGCAAATCGATTAAGATGGTTCAAAATTCAACTTCCTTTTCAAAGTGCATGTGGCATAAAAAATTTAACAGCTAATGAATCAAAATTTACAAAAAGAGTAATGAGAGTTGTCCCAAAATCATTCATTCACGCTAAACTTTCAAAAATGGTGGGGTATGCTTTACTTAATTCACATGCACGACTATATATTCCTAGTAACAACCATGCCACAACCTCCAAAAAGGATGATGCTTTTTCCCATAAGAAAGCCACGAGTCTATCCTCGGGCAACCTCACGCATCTATCTAGGATTGGCTACTCAGACTTCGCCACATCCAACACCAATCAAATACTCACAAGCCATCAACGGTTTGCCCTTATAAAAATTTTCACTCTATCCATCATCAGCCATGTCACGACCCAAGGCACCCCCTAGGCGTAATATGGCATATTGGACCCCGAGAGACCCCATCCAAGACACTTCGCATTCATAACATAAGAAATAGAATAAAGAGATTTAAAAGATCATTTATAAATACCAAAGTTGTGTAAAGCAAAGCGGATGTTTAAACACTTGTCTCATAAGCCATATAGTACATAAGAATGAATTTTGGCCTAGCCCATACATCATGTCCAACACATAAAGTAAGAAGGAAAAACTGAAAATAATAAAAGTCTATCCTCGAAGCATGAGGACTCACCAATGCTCGGAATCTCTCAATGTAACACCCCAGATTCGAGAAGAGGTAAAATGACAGTTTCAGAAAGTTGCAGGTGCCAACCGACGGTGGCCACCCATGGCCTGTGGTTGGGAACATGGACCGTAGGTAGGGCGTGTGGTTGGGCACCCCAGGATTTAGGTCAAACCAGGACCACGACATGACCAACGGACCGTAGGTCAAACCACGATACGTGGTTGGGGGTCCGTGGTTTAGACCTCAAATTTCCAAACTCTCTTAACTTACAGATGGTTGACCAGGACGGACCTTAGGTCGATCGACGGTCCGTCGGTGAAGGGTCTGTAGGTCACGAGCTGTCAATTATTTTAGGGGCTTATGGCCCTTTTCTGATTTTAATTAAATCAATTTGGTGTCATTTTGCCTAAGTCTAGAACACCTATATAAGTATTTTTAACCCTCGAATTCTCTCATTCTCTCATTCAAGCAATTATTTCAAAACCCCAACAAAATTCCAAAACTCTTCTCTCAAATATTTTCTCTCTAGAAGGTTGAAGAAGAAGGAAGAATTGAAGCTAGGGTCACGTCAAGTCTCCAATCTTCAAGCTTTGTGGGCTTTGTGATTAAGGTATTATGGCTTTTCATCAATGGAGTCCCTTAAGATTCCCGAATTATGAAATCTAAATCCCTCAATTTGAGTTAGGGTCTCTTCTAATGTTGTGGGTTATGATGAATGTTGATCCAAATGGTTGTATTATGATTTTTTCTGATTTAATTGATAGGATTACATGATTTTAGGTTGAAATTACATGTACCCATGCCTATCCTATGTTTCTAGGGTAGAATTGATACAATTGGGTTTGTTGCCATAAAGGGAAACTTTATGGGTTAGATATATCCTTATAGGATAGATGATTTATAATTAGAATTCCTTGAGATTGAAGCATATTTGATGAACATGATGTTAATTTCTTGAGAGTAAAGCATAGATGATGATCGGGACATGTAGTGCTTTGAGAGTAAAGCTTATACTATGAATTGTTTATTACTGACATTATTGTGGTGGAAGGGATACTTCCCATGTGAATTACTTAAGCATGATTGTATGAATGTGAAAAGTTTTCTCACATGAATGATTCTAGATTGAAAGGATTGATCACCTAAAATGAATCTAGACTTAAAGACTAAGTAATTGATGAGGCTAGAGGCGAATACCCTTGACCTCCATATGAGAAGGATATGAGGTGATTTCCCATACTCCTTAGAATTGAACAAGAGGTGACTCCCCACGTTCCTATTATGATGATTGAACATTGAGGCGAGTACCCATGGTCCTTATGAAATTATGTGGAGGCGAGTACCCGTGTCATATGATGTTGGTCATGGAGGTGAGTACCCATGATCCTAAAGTAAGAAAGGCAAGAGGCGAAAACCCATTACCCTTTGTAAGTTAGGGAAAGATGAGAATCCCCATGTCTTAACAAGTAAGTATGAAAAATGTGATTTATGTTATGAAAATGAATAGCTTGGATTGTTGCTTGAGTTGTCTTCCATGATTTAAGTATGACTAGAGGCGGATGAGCCAAGTCTTGACTAAGGTTAAGTTGAGGTAACTTAAGGAAGTATTCCTCTTTGTTTATGATGTTTTATGTATATTCATTATGCTTATGGTTTATGTTTTATGTTGACTAATGCCTATGTTGATGTTTATTCAAGCTATCATATTTAGTACATCTTTGTACTAACGCATACTATTGCCTACATTTCTTATCCAAATATAGGGTCCGGCAATATCGATTCTCACACTCGTGGCTAGGATCATAGTAGATCAAGTATTGAAGATTTTGTGAGTCCTCCTAGCATTCGAGGATTTGACCACCATTTTCCCTTATGTCTTTCTTATATGTTTGAACTATTGTATGGCATCTGTTAGTTGGTTTGAGACAACTGTATTAGACTTCCGCTCGTTTTATACAGAATTTGATTGTATTGAAAATGTTTTTAATTTATGCACCATTTTTTATTACTTTATGTTATGATATGCTAAGTGGCTTTTATGAGGCCTCTTCGGGTCTTGTACGCCTTGTTACATCTAGGGGCTACCCCTGGGTTGTGACACTCAAATCAACCTCTAGCCAGAAACTGTGAACCCAGACCGTCGGACCCTACATTTGGGAAAATACAGGCAAGAGTATGTGTTAGTACGAAATATGTACCAAGTATGATAGCCATGTATATAAACATTTAAAACATGCTAAAATGGAAAATTTTCATGAGTAAGTAACGATCAATCTAAAACATGCATCTTAAGAGTCAGAAACCATAAGTAATAAAACATGATCAATGCAAGTGAACATCATCTTAAAACAGACTTCTGATACTTCTTGACGTAACCTTGGTTCATCATGACTTTACTTGTTTTTAGGAATTAGCCTTAACCAACATATAAGACAATGCGAGCTAGCAACATGGAATCTGGTGTCTCCCACAACGAAAAGAGTTGTCCTACTTGCCAAGTTAAGGACCATAAACTTCTATCTATTATGGATCCACTAGCTAATGTTCATCTAGAAAATCCTATGGTGGCACATAGTTTATGGGACTTGGCTAATCACCACATGTCCACTCGGTACTAAGCTTAACTTCCATGGAATATTTCTTAATCGTATTCATCTTAGCTCTTAAAGGAAAATGGGTAATCGCTTTTTTTCCTTACATCACAAGACATGAGTAATCGCCTCTTGTCCTTACATCACATGACATGGGTAATCGCCTCTTTTCATTCAATAGAGAGCATGGCTAATCACCTTTTGCCTCAAAATTATCATAATTCCTTAATCATTTGTTCATTTTAGGTGAGAAAAACCTTTCAACCTTAGAAACCCTTATAATGTGAAAAAACCCTTCACAATCATACATCCATGTGTATATGAGAAAATCCTTTCAACAACACAACAACAACATCATCATTGATACTTCACTCTCAAAGTATCCTTACAATATTTACATAAATTCAATAAGAACATGCTTAATTTCATAATCTCTTCTTTCATAATTCAAAACCCACATCATATCATCATAACTTGGAAAACATGGGAATTACATGGGTTCATGGGGAATCATCATAAAACCATAGAAGTTCATCAATTCATGCATAAGAGATCATAATTCAATCATTTAAATAAATAATCAAGAGAACATATAACATGGAAGAAAAACCCTAACTCAATTTGGGATTTCTAAATTTTAAAATAGGAGAATTTGAGAACTCCATGAATGGAATGAATCCATGGATGGAAAGTATCATACCTCAAATCCAATTGCTTATCTTCAATGGAGGAATTGGAGACTTGACTTGAAACCCAAGGTTGAACTCTTCTTCTTCAATATTCTAGGGAGAGAAATATTTTTTAGAGCAAGAACTTGGTCTTGTTTTAGAAATTTAGGAGAATTACTTCAATGGGTTGAATTTGGGGTTAAAATCCATTATATAGGGTTCCTAGGCATGGGTAAAATGACATAGTATCAAAATAAAATAATTAGAAAAAGAACCAACTGACCCTGACTAACAGCTAATGTGAACCACTAGATGGAAGCCTACACGAGCCGTCTCAGTGTCCATGAGTTGTCTTGGCAGTTGTGACCCTGATCTAGTGGCTTGGGGAATGCTGCCTCCCCTTCACGGCCACCACGACGACCCGTTTGACTCTTCACGAGCCGTCTGAGTGCTCGTGAGAGGAGTGTAAAACCCCATATTTGAAATAAGGAAAAATAGTTATTTCATGAAATTGCAGGTGCCATCCACAAGAGGCCACCTACGGCCCGTCGGTTAAACCACGGACCGTAGGTTGGATCCGTGGTTGGTCACCCCAGCCTAAGCACAGATCCCAGAACCACGGCCTGACCAACGGACCATCGGTTAGACCACGGTCCGTGGTCTAGGGGTCTGTAGGTTGGCCAAAATCTCTGAAGTTATCGACACTTGACCAGGACAGACCGTAGGTCGATCAACGGTCCATCGGTCGGGGGTCTGTAGGTTGTGAGCTAGCATTTATTTTAGGGGCACATGGGTCTTTTCAGGTTTTAATTCAATTGAAGTGGTGTCATTTTACCCAAGCCTAGGACACCTATATAAGTATTTTTAACCCCCAAATTCCCCCATTCAAGTCATTATTTCAAAACCCAAAAGAAATACCAAGTTCTTCCTCTCAAATATTCTCTCTCTAGAAGATGAAAGAAGAAGGAAGAGTGCAGCTATGGTCAAGTTCCAGTCACCAATCTTCAAGCATTTGTGGGCTTTGTGATTATGGTATGATGGATTTTCATCCATGGATTTCTTTTATCCATGGCACCCCTTAAGATTCCCCAATAGTGAAGTCTAAATTCCCCAATTTGAATTAGGATTTCTTCCTATGTTGTGGGTTATGATGAATGTTGATCCAAATGATTGGGTTATGATTGTTTATGATTGAATTGAAAGGATTGCATGTTTTTACGATGAATTTACATGTAACAATGCATTAACGATGTTTCTAAGTTAGAATTGATATAATTGGGTTTGATGACATGAAGGGAGACTTTATGGGTTTAGATATATTCTGATAGGATTGATGATTTATTATTAGAAATGTTTGAGATTTAAGCATATCTGATGATCATGATTTTAATTGCTTGAGAGTAAATCATAGATGATGATCATGAGATGTAGTGCTTTGAGAGTAAAGCTTATACTATGAATTGTTGATTATTGATGTTATTGTTGTGGAAGGGATACTTCCTACATGAATTACTTAAGCATGAATGTATGAATGTGAAAGGTTTTCTCACATGAATGATTCTAGCTGGAATGGATTTCTCACCTAAAATGAATCTTCACTAAAAGACTAAGTAATTGATGAGGCTAGAGGTGACTATTCTTGACCTCCATATAAGAAGGATGTGAGGTGATTTCTCATAATCCTTCGAATTGAACAAGAGGAGAGTCCCCACGTTCCTATTATGATGATTAGACATGGAGGCGAGTACCCATGATCCTTATAAAATGATGTGGATGTGAGTGCCCATGTCATTTAATGTTGGTCATGGAGGCGAGTACCCATGATTCTAAAGTAACTAAGGTAAGAGGCGAATACCCATTAGCCTTTGTAGTTAGGCAAAGAGGCGAATTTCCATGTTTTTAAAAGTAAGTATGAACAATGTGAATTATGTTATGAAGAATGAATAGCTTGGATTGTTGCTTGAGTAGCCTTCCATGATGTAAGTATGACTAGAGGTGGATGACCCAAGCCTTGACAAAGGATATGTTGAGGTTACTTAAGAAAGTATTCCTCTTTTTTTATGATGTTTTATGTGCATTGATTATGCTTATGGATTAGGTATTATGTTTACTAATGCTTATGTTATGCCTCTGTTGATGTTTTGTGCAAGCTATCATATTTAGTACATCTTTGTACTAATGTATACTCTTGCCTAAAATTCCTATCTAAATGTAGGGTCCAGCGATATCGACTCTCACCCTCGTAGCTAGGATCATAGGAGCAAGAATTGATGATTTGGTGATTCCTCAGAGCATTCGAGGATTCACCACCATTTCCTTATGTCTTTCATTTTATTTTGGGAACTATTGTATGGGTTGTGTCCCAAAGTTATTCATGTTTTAGATGGTTTGAGACAAGTGTATTAGACTTCCACTCGTTTTATAAAGACTTTGATTGTATTGAAAATGTTTTAAATTTCTGCACCATTTTCTATTACTTTTAGTTATGATATGCTAAGTGGCTTGTATAAGGCCTCTTGGGGTCTTGTACACCTTGTTACATCTAGGGGATACCCCTGGGTCGTGAAAAACTTTGTATCAAAGCACAACTTTTAGAATGTTTCTAGGATGTCTCAAAACCACATCAAGTAGAGTCTTGTTCATAAGTGTGAAGTGCGCCACATTTATGAATGAAAGGCTACTAGATGCTTAGGAAATCTCACTTCTTCATTTCTCTATGTCATGCCATATAGTATATCTCTATAAGGTCTTTCTCTTAATCCTTACCCGATGGTTTCAGGATTTGACTACTAGAAAGGCAGCTAAAAGCAATCAGGAAGACAATATGAGTCAAGAAGTTCCTCCCCAAGCTCATCCTGAAGTTCTGATTGACCCATTTGCTGAGGATGTAACAAATGCGGAGTTTAGGTCAGCTTTTCAAGTGTTGTCTCAAGCCGTGACGGCCCAAGCCAATAGGGAGGTGGTAGTCCCCGTTAACCCAAATATGGGTACAGCAGCGTCAAGAGTCATGGACTTCTCGATGAGGTCTATAAGGTACTTGCTATCATGGGAGTGACTCCGGTGGAGAAGGCGGAATTGGCCTCTTATCAACACAAAGGTGTTGCACATATTTGGTTCAACTAATAGAAAGAGGCAACGATGGTAAAAGTGGGTCCCATAGAATGGGAAAGGTTCAAAAGTGCTTTTCTTGATAGATTCTTCCCTCTTGAGATTAGAGAGGCCAAGGTGCTTGCGTTCATTAATTTTTGGCAACGAAATATGAGTGTGCGAGAATATGCTTTGAGGTTTACTTAATTATCAAAATATGATCCTTCTACTGTGGCGGATCGTAGGGCTAAGATGAGTAAGTTTGTGTCGGGTCAGTCTGACATGGTAGTCAAAGAGTGATGTACCACTATGCTTGTCCATGAAATGGACATTTCCCGTCTTATCGTGCATGCCCAAAAGATTGAAGACGAAAAGCTTATGGAAATATCTAGGGAGACAAAGAGGTAAACAATAGATGATGGTAACTTTTCATATTCTAGGTCCGGTGGATGAGGTCATTCAAGGTTTTGGCAATAGTTCCCCGGGCAAGGCTGTTCTAATGTTCCTCCAAGGTCTAACAAGGAAAGGGTGTCTAACCCTAAACCTCAAGGAGATGGTAATAGGTCTTTGATGCCTACTTGTGCTAAGTGTGGAATAAATTCTGTTGGTAAGTGTTTAGCGGGTTCTAATGATTGCTTTGGTTGTGGTAAGACGGATCACAAGATAAGGAATTGTCCTTCGGTTTCTATGAATGAGGGAGATAGTTGTCGTAGGGCTCAACCCTACCCTTCATCCGGTCCAAGTGGTTTGGGTGCCAATGCTCCTAAGCAAAACCAATTCTATGCACTTCAGAATAGAGGTGAACAAGAGTGTTCTCCCGATGTGGTTACCGGTATGTCGAAAGTTTTCCAACTAGATGTTTATGCTTTACTTGATCCCAATGCTACCTTCTCTTTTGTGACACCCTATGTGGCTATGATATTTGATATACTTCCTGATGTATTGTTAGAACCTTTTCCTATCTCTACCCTTGTTGGTGATTCTGTTGTGGCTAAGAGGGTCTATATAAGATGTCCCATCTCGTTGTCCCATTGAGTTACTCTTGTTGATTTGGTAGAGTTTGATATGTTAGATTTTGATGTCATCCTCGGTATGGATTGGCTGCATTGTTGTTATGCTTTTAGTGATTGTAGAACCTGTGTAGTCAAGTTTCAGTTCCCAAATGAACCTATACTAGAGTGGAAGGGGGGGAATTATATGCCTAGAGGTCACCTTGTTTCCAATCTTAAAGCTAAAAAGATGATTTCTAAGTGTTGTGTTTACCATATAGTTAGGGTGAGGAATGTGGATTATGAAACCCCTATTCTTGAGTCGGTCCCTGTTGTGAATGAGTGTCAAGAAGTATTCCTAGATGATCTACCCAGTATAACTCTCGAAAGAGAAATATACTTCAGAATTGACCTTCTCCCATATACGCAACCTATTTCTATTCCTCTTTGTACAACGGCTCCGGTAGAACTTAAGGAGTTGAAAGAGCAATTGAAAGATTTGTTAGATAAAGGTTTCATCCGATTATGTATCTCTCCATGGGGTGCTCCAGTTTTTTGGTTAGAAAGAAAGATGGTTCACTTTGTATGTGTATTGATTATAGGCAATTGAACAAGGTTACCATTAAAAACAAGTATCCTCTTCCAAGAATAGATGATTTGTTCGACCAACTTCAAGGGGCAAGTTATTTCTCTTAGATTAATCTTCGATCGGGTTATGACAAATTGAGGGTGAAAGAAGAAGATATTCTGAAAATGTCTTTTAGAACCCGATATGGCCATTTTGAGTTTTTTATTATGTCCTTTTATTTAGTAATGCTCAGGCGACGTTTATGGATTTGATGAATAGGGTGTTTAGACAATACCTTGATATGGTAGTAATTCTGTTCATTGATTATATTTTGATTTATTCAAGGAATGAGGATGATCACATTAATCATTTGAGGATTGTGTTGCAAATCCTTAAGGAAAGACAACTCTTTGCTAAGTTTAGCAAATGTGAGTTTTGGCTAAGGTCCGTGGCTTTTCTAGGTCACATTATTTCAAGTAAGGGTATTGAGGTAGATCCTATTAAGACGGATGCGGTCAAGAGTTGGCCTAGACCTCTATCACCGACAGATATTAGAAGCTTCTTGGGTTTGGCCGATTATTATAGAAGATTTGTTGAGGGGTTTTCTATGATTTCCTCTCAATTGACGACATTGACTCAAAAGAAAGCCAAGTTCATATGGTCTGAAGTTTGTGAGAAAAGTTTTCAAGAGTTGAAAGATAGACTTACCGGAAGGTAAGTATGGCTTTGTGGTATACTGTGATCCCTCTAGAGTTGGGATAGGATGTGTGCTTATGCAAAATGGTAAAGTTATTGACTATGCTTCAAGGCAACTTAAGATCCATGAGAAGAATTATCCTACCCAGGACCTCGAATTAAAGGCGGTTGTATTTCCCTTAAGGATTTGGAGGCATTATTTGTATGGTGTTCATGTTGATGTTTTTACCGACCACAAGAGTTTGCAATATGTGCTTACCCAAAAAGATCTGAATCTTAGCCAAAGAAGGTGGCTTGAGTTATTAAAAGATTATGAGATGAGTGTTCTCTATCACCCCGATAAAGAAAATGTGGTGGCGGATGCACTTAATCGGTAATATGTGGGTAGTGTTGCACATGTTGATGATGATAGAAAAGAGCTGGTTGGAGATGGTCATAGGTTGGCCCGGTTGGGAGTTCAATTTGTAGAATCTACCAAGGGTGGTGTTATGGTCCATAATGGTTCCGAATCATCTTTTGTGAATGATGTGAAGGCCAAACAATATCTTGATCCGACTTTAGTTGAATTGAAAGAAGCGGTGATTAAGAAGTCCGTTGAGGCTTTCTTCCAAGTGGGAGATGGAGTCCTAAGATATCTAGGTCGTTTTTGTGTTCCTAATGTTGATAACCAAAGGGAACAAATCTTGTCAAAAGCCCATAGTTCTCGGTATTCTATTCACCCGGGAGCCACCAAGATGTACCGTGACTTGCAGGAGATCTTTTGGTGGAATGGGATGAAGAAGGATATTACGGTATTTGTGGCTAAGTGTCCTAATTGCCAACAAGTGAAGCTTGAGCATCAGAAACCGAGAGGTTTATCCCAAACTAGCATTCCTACTTGGAAATGGGAAGATTTGAATATGGACTTCATAGTGGGGTTTCCACGTACTCAGCAACAAATGATTCGATTTGGGTTATAGTAGACCGAATGACGAAGTAAGCCCATTTCATTCCCGTCAATATTTCCTATTCGGCGGAAGATTATGCTTAGTTGTATTTGAGAGAAATGGTAAGGTTGCACGGAGTGCCCTTGTCCATCATCTCCGATAGAGGTACTCAGTTTACTTCTCAGTTTTGGAAGCCTTTCCAAAAGGGTCTTGGCACTAAAGTTAAGCTTAGCACGGCTTTTCATCCAAAAACCGATGGGCAAACGGAGCAAATAATCCAAACATTGGAATATATGTTAATGGTTTGCGTGATTGACTTCAAGGGAAATTGGGATGACCATTTGCCTTTGATCGAATTTGCCTATAATAAAAGCTACCATTCTAGTATTGGTATGGCTCCAATTGAGGCTCTTTATGGTAGGAGGTGTAGATCTCCTATAGGTTGGTTTGATGTGGGTGAGGTTCCCTTGAAAGGACCCTAGTTAGTTCATGAGGCTATAGAGAAGGTTCGACTCATTAGAGAGAGGTTGAGAATGGCCCAAAGTCGACAAAAGTCTTTTGCCCATGTTAGAAGGAGAGACCTTGAATTTGATGTGCTTAATTGGGTTTACTTGAAAATTGCACCTATGAAGGGTGTATTGAGGTTTGGTAAGAAAGAGAAACTTATTCTCCGTTTTGTAGGCCCATATCAAATTTTGAGACATGTTGGTAAGGTTGCTTATGAGCTTGATTTTCTAAATAAGTTGGCATCGGTGCATCAAGTTTTCCATGCATCTATGTTAAAGAAGTGTGTTGGAGATCCGACATACATAGTCCCCATAGAGGGCTTGGGAGTGAAAGAGAACCTTTCTTATGAAGAAGTTCCAGTTGAGATTCTAGACCGGCAAGTTAACAATTGAGGAACAAAGAGATTGCTTCCGTAAAAGTGTTATGGAGGAACCATCTAGTTGAGAGTGCTACTTGGAAGGCCGAGGCCGATATGATGTCCTGAGATCCTTATGTCTTTCCTTCTCCTCCTACTCTAGCTTGAGGTAATAAGTTCCTCTTGATTTGCCTTATGTTTGAAGTCATGTGTGTTATGTGTTTCCATGATTTCCTTAAAAGGCATGTTCATGAAAAGGCTTAGGTTTTGAAAGAAAATGACTTATATGATTTATTTTCCTCATATTGTTGTGCATTGCGTATGAGTTGCCTATAGACTTCATGAGATGAATTGTTGAACATGCCTTAGCTTGGAGTGGAGATTTCTCCCTTGAATATGTGCTTTGAGTATAGATTGTATATAGGCTCCATGAGATTGTGTTGAGCGTGCTTCTATGTTTGGAGATGGTAGTTCCTCCTTGGAAATTTCATGCATATTGGGTTGCCAGATGTAGTTCCTACCTTCCATATAATGCATTGAGTATGTTTAGCTTGGGGTTGATGTTTCCTCCTCGGTTGTGTGCATTTTGATGAGTTGCATGCATAATGGGCTGCTAGTATTGAGTCTATTCATTTAAAATGTGCCTAGAATTTCATCCGAGGACGAATGATTCCAAGAGGGAGATAATGTAACACCCCGGATTTGAAACGAGGAAAAACAACAATTTCAGGAAATTGTAGGTGCCATCCACGAGAGGCCACCTACGGTCTGTGGTTGGTCACCCCAGCCTAAGCACAGACCCCAGAACCAAACCTTACCAATGGACAGTCAGTCAGACCACGGTCCGTGGTCCAGGGGTTCGTAGGTTGGCCATAATCTCAGAAGTTATCAATGCTTGACCCAGACGGACTGTAGGTCGGTCGAACGTCCGTAGGTCGTGAGCTGGCAGTTATTTTAGGGGCACATGGGTCTTTTCCGGTTATAATTAAATTGAAGTTGTGTCGTTTTACCCAAGCTTAGGACACGTATATAAGTATTTCTAACTCCAAAATTCCCCCATTCAAGTCATTATTTCAAAACCCAAAAGAAATTCCAAGTTCTTCCTCTCAAATATTCTCTGTCTATAAGGTGGAAGAAGAAGGAAGAGGGCAAGCTAGGGTCAAGTTTAAGTCTCTAATCTTCAAGCATTAAAGGACTTTGTGATTAAGGTATGATTTCTTTTCATCCATGGAGCCCCTTAAGATTCCCCAATTGTGAAGTCTAAATTCCCTAATTTGAATTAGGGTTTCTTCCAACGTTGATCCAAATGATTGGGTTATGATTGTTTATGATTTAATTGAAAGGATTACATGTTTTTATGATGAATTTACATGTACCCATGCCTAACCCATATTTCTAAGTTAGAATTGATATAATTGAATTTGATGCCATGAAGGAAGAATTTATGGGTTTAGATATATCCTTATAGGTTTGATGATTTATGATTAGAATTGCTTGAGATTGAAGAATATATGATGAACATGATGTTAATTGCTTAAAAGTAAAGCATTGATGATGATCATGAGATGTAGTGCTTTGAAAATAAAGCTTATACTATGAATTGTTGATTATTGATGTTAATGTTGTGGAAGGGATACTTCCCACATGAATAAATTTAGTATGCACGTATGAAAGTGAAAGGTTTTCTCACATGAATGATTCTAGATTGAAAGGATTGCTCACCTAAAATGAATCTAGACTAAAAGACTAAGTAATTGATGAGGCTAGAGGAGATTACCCTTGACCTCCATATGAGAAGGATATGTGGTGATTTTCCATACTCCTTAGAATTGAACAAGAGGAGACTCTCCATGTTCCTATTATGATGATTGGACAAAGAGGCGAGTACCCGTGATCCTTATAAAATGATATGGAGGCGAGTACCCCTGTCATATGATATTGGTCATGGAGGCCAGTACACATGATTCTAAAGTAAGTAAGGCAAGAGCTGAATACCCATTAGCCTTTGTAGTTAGGCAAAGAGACGAATCCCCATGTCTTTAAACGTATGTATGAATACTGTGAATTATGTTATGAAGAATGAATAGCTTGGATTGTTGCTTGAGTTTCCTGCAATGATGTAAGTATTACTAGAGGTGGATGACCCAAGTCTTGACTAAGGATAAGTTGAGGTTACTTAAGGAAGTATTCCTCCTTGTTTATGATGTTTTATGTGCATTGATTATGCTTATGGATTATGTCTTATGTTGACTAATGCTTATGTTATGCCTATGTTGATGTTCATGCAATCTATCATATTTAGTAAATATTTATACTAACGCATACTCATGTCTACATTTCATATCCAAATGTAGGGTCCGGCGATATCGATTCACACCCTCGTGGCTAGGATCATAGTAGAGAAAGAATTGAAGATTTGGTGAGTCCTCATAGCATTCAAGGATTGACCACCATTTCCTTATGTCTATCATTTTATGTTGGGAACTATTGTTTGGGTTGTGTCCCAAATTTAATCAAGTTTTAGATGGTTAGAGACAAGTGTATTAGACTTCCGTTCGTTTTATAAAGACTTTGATTGGATTGAAAATGTTTTAAATTTCCGCACCATTTTCTATTACTTTATGTTATGATATACTAAGTGGCTTGTATGAGGCCTCTCGGGGTTTTGTACGCCTTGTTACATCTAGGATGTACCCCTGTGTCCTGACAAGGAGCCTGCCTTGGGGAGGACACATTTCCACTTCACCACGGGCACCACCAAGAGTCGTGGTGCCCTTCACGGCCCGTGAGGGGATCCATAAAGGGTGCGATGGCTCAGTGGAGGGCTGGTGACGCTTCATTTGACTCCCTTTTCAAGGTTTCTAGATTCCGGGGTGTTAAATTATCTCCCCAATGGGAATATTCATCCTTGAATGGGATCCTAGACATCACATGAAGGAAAGGAACTCTAAACTAGTAACCCTTAGTGCATGCAATCATATAAATGCACATATCATAGGAGGAAACATTAACTCCAATCTAAAGCATGTTCAAAACATCATATCATGAAGTCTATATGCAACTCATATTCAAATGCACATAAACATGTAGCAATCAATCGAGTCCACTCATTTTCTCAAAACTTTAGCTTTTTCATGAACATGCATAACGATGAAATCATGGGAATATATAAGACACATGACACTAAAAGAGTAAATCATGAGGAAATCAATACCTCAAGATAAAGTAGGAGTAGAAGGAAAGAGATGAGGATATCGGGACATCATATTGGCCTCGGCTCCCAAGTAGCACCCTAAACTAACTGATTCTCCATAACACTTTCACGAAAGCAACTTCTTTATTTCTCAAATTCTTAACTTCCCGGTCTAAAATCTCAACCGGAAGTTTTTCATAGGAAAGACTCTCATTAACTATCAAACCTTCGAAGGGAACTATAGATGTCGGATCACCAACACATTTCTTCAACATAAAGACATGGAAAACCGGATGCACTGATGCCAATTCATTAGGCAATTCAAGTTCATAAGAAACCTTACCAACACGATTCAAAATCTGATATGGGCCTACATAACGAGGACTAAGCTTCCATTTCTTACAAAACCTCATTACACCCTTCATGGGTGAAATTTTCAACTAAACCCATTAATAAACATCAAACTCGAGATCTCTTCTTCTAACATCCGCATATGACTTTTGTCGACTTTGAGCCGTTTTCAACATTTGTCTAATAAGTCAAACTTTCTCCATAACATCATGTACTAACTCAGGACCTATTAAGGAAACCTCACCCACTTCAAGCCAACCTATAGGAGATCTACACCCCCTACAATACAAGGCCTCAAATGGAGCCATACCAATACTTGAGTGATAAATAGTGTTATATGCAAATCAATCAAAGGCAAATGATCATCCCAATTACCCCTGAAATCAATCACACAATCTCTCAAATTATCTTCCAACGTTTTGATAGTATGCTCCGCTTGTTCATCGATTTGTTGATGAAAGGCCGTACTAAGCTTAACACGAGTACCAAAACCCTTTTGAAATGATATCCAAAACTGAGAAGTGAATTGGGTATCACGATCAGAGATAATGGATAAAAGCACTCCACGCAATTTTATCATTTCCCTCAAGTATAACTTAGCATAGTTCTTTGCCGAATAAAATACCTTGACGGGAATGAAATGAGTCGATTTCATCATTTGGTCTATTATAATACAAATCGAGTCAGGTTGTCGCTAGGTGCGAGGCAAACCAAAAACAAAGTCCATATTTAAATCTTCCCAATTTCAAGTAGCAATGCTAATGTCTTGGGACAAACCTCCCGGTTTCTGATGCTCAATGTTCACTTGCTGACAATTAGGACATTTAGCCACAAACTCCGCAATATCCTTCTTCTACCCATTCCACCAATAGCTCTCCCGCAAATCACGATACATCTTGGTGGCTCCCGGGTGAATGGAATACTAATAACTATGGGCTTCTAACAAGATCTATTCCCTCAAGTCATAAACATTAGGAACACACAAACGACCTTGGTATCTAAGTACACCATCTCCCCCTTGGGAGAAAGCATCTATGAGCTTTTTAAGAACCGCTCCCTTTAATTCAACCAAAGTCAGGTCAAGACCTTGCTTGGATTTCACATCCGCCACAAAACACGATTCAGAATCATTGTTAACCATAACACCACCTTTAGTACAGTCTACTAACTGAACACTCAACCGGGCCAATCTATGAACATCTCGAACCAACTCCTTTTAATCACCTTCTATATGGCAACATTACCCATAAAAAACCAACTAAGAGCATCTTCCACCACATTAGCCTTACCGGGCTGATAGAGAACACTCATATCATAATCCTTCAATAACTCAAGCCACCTTCTTTGGTGAAGATTTAGATCCTTCTGGTTAAACACATATTGCAAACTCTTGTGGTGGGTAAAAAGATCAATAGGAACACCATAAAAATAGTGCCTCCAAATCATTAAGGGAAAAACAGCCGCCTCGAGTTCAAGATCATGGGTAGGATAATTCTTCTCATGAATCATAAGTTGCCTTGAAGCATAGGAAATAACTTTTCCATTTTGCATAAGTACACATCCTAGCCCAATTCTCAAGGTATTACAATAAACAACAAAACCATCAGTTCCTTTCGGTAAAGTCATCACCAGAGTCGAAGTAATTCTATCCTCAAATTCCTGAAAACTCTTTTTACATGCTTCAGACCATATAAACTTAGCCTTTTTTGGGTCAATTTTGTCAATGGAGAAGCAACGGAAGAAAATCCCCAACAAACCTTCTGTAATAACCAGCTAAACCCAAGAAACTCCTAATATCCAAAGGGGATAGAGGTCTAGGCCAACTCTTGACCGCATTAGTCTTCTTAGGATCTAGCTCAATACCCTTACTTGAAACAATGTGACCATGAAAAGCCACAGACCTTAGCGAAAATTTACATTTGCTAAACTTTGCAAAGAGTTGTTGGTCCTTGAGAATTTGCAACACAATCCTCAAATGGTTGATCTGATCATCCTTACTCCTCAAATAAATCAATATATCATAAATGAACACAATCACAAACATGTCAAGGTATTGTCTAAACACCCTATTCATCAAATCTATAAAAGCGGCCAGAGCATTAGTTTAACCAAAAGACATAACCAAAAACTCAAAATGACCAATCCAGGTTCTAAAGGCCATTTTCAGAATATCATCTTCCTTCACCCTCAATTGGTGATAACCCGACTGAAGGTCAATCTTAGAGAAGTAACTCGCTCTTTGAAGTTTGTCAAACAAATCATCCATTCTTGGGAGAGGATACTTATTCTTAAGGGTAGCCTTATTCAATTGCCGGTAGTCTATACACATTCAGAGAGAACCATCTTTCTTTCTAACAAACAACACTAGAGCACCTTATGGAGAGATAATCGGTCGGTTGAAACCATTATCCAAAAAATATTTCAATTGCTTTTTAAATTTCTTAAGTTCTTCCTGAGCTATTCGGTAAGGAGGAATAGAAATACATTGTGTATCTGGAGAAGGTCAATACCGAAGTTTATTTCCATTTCGGGAGAAATACCAGGTAGGTCATCATGGAACACTCCAGAAACTCATTAACAACGGGGACCGACTCAAGAGTAGGGTTTTACAAAATCTACATCCCTCACCCTAACTAGATCATATATGTAAACCTTAGCAATCATCTTTGTAGCTTTAAGACAATAGACAAAATGAACCTTAGATATTGAACTTCCCCCTTTCCACTCTAAGATGGGCTCATTTTGAAACTGAAACTTGACTACACGAGTTCTAGAATTAATAAAAGCATAACATGAGTGCAACCAATCCATACCAAGAATCACATCAAAATCTAGCATATTAAGCTCTACCAAATCAACAAGACTAACTCTATGGAACAAGGAAATGGGACACTTCCTATAGACCCTCTTAGCCACATTAGAATCACCAACAGGAATAGAGCTAGAAAAAGGATCTAACAACACATCCAGAAGAATATGAAACCTCATAGCCACATAGGGCGTCACAAAAGACAGTGTAACACCGGGGTTAAGTAAAGCATAAAAATCAACTTGGAAGACTTTCAACATAGCGGTAACCACATCGGGAGAACCCTCTTGCTCATGGCGAGTCTGAAGTGCATAAAACATGCTTTGCTTGTGACCCCTACTAAGACCGGATGAAAGATTGGGTTGAGCTCTTCGATGATTATCTTCTTCATTCTTAGAAACTGAAAGATAATCTCTTATCTTGTGGTCCATCTTACCATAACCCAAACAAGAATTGGAATCCGCTAGACAACTTACCCTCGTGCTTCCTTCCGCACTTCGCACAGTTAGGCAACAAAGAACCACTACCATTTCCTCCTTCAGGCTTAAGGTTAGAAACCCTATCTTATTTGAACTTAGAAGGAGCATTGGAGGAACCTTGACCGGAAAACCTTTATTGGATTCTAGAACCACAATGTCCATCAGATCTTGAATGTGAGAAGTTACCATCATCGGTCTTAGCCCTCTTTGTCTCCCTAGACCTTTTCTTAAGTTTCTCCTATTCAATTTGTTGAGAATGAACCATGAGATGGGAAATATCCATGTCATTAACACGCATGGTGGCACGACACTCCTTAGCAACCATTTTGGACACACCCAAAATGAACTTACTCATCTTTGCCCTAGGATCTGCAATCATAGTAGGTGAATATCGAGAAAAATTTGTGAACTTCAAAGCGTATTCTTTCAGATTCATGCTTTCTTGATGAAGATTAAGGAATTCAAGCAATTTTTCCTCCCTCATCTCAATGGGAAAGAACCTATCAAGGAAATGAACTTTGAACTTTTCCTAATGTAGAGGACCCACATCTTACGGGCTTTCCCCTTTCCATTGATTGAACCAAATTTGAGCAACACCCTTAAGTTGAGAAGCGGCCAATTCCACCTTTTCCACCAGCATCACTCCCATGATCATCAATACCTTGTAAACCTCATTAATGAACTCTGGAGGATCTTCCTCAACCTTAGAACCATGAAACTCTTGGGGGATTCATTCTAGTGAAGTCCCTCACTCTAGATGCCGCCACACCCATATTTGGGTTCACGGGAACCACAACTTTTCTTTTGGTTTGGGCCGTCATGGCTTGAGCCAATACTTGGAAAGTAGCCCTAAACTCCACATGAGTCACTTGCTCAGCCAAAGGGTCGACCGGAGCTTGAGAAGGAGCTTCTTGATTCACATTTTCTTCCGTATTCCTTCTAGCGTAAGCTCTTCCGGTACCCATATCCTGTAGAGCATCGGGTAGGGATTAGGTGAGAGACTTTATAGAGTTGAAATAAATCCCACGACTTTAGAGTAATGAAAAAAAATAGAGTTTCCTAAACATCTTGTAGCCTCTCATTCATAAATATGGTGTGTTTCACACTCATGAACAAGATTCTACTCGACGTGGCTTATGAGACATCCTAGGAGATTTTTTAAACCTTGAGCTCTGATTACATAGTTTTTCACGACCCACGGTACTCCCCTAGGCGTAACATGGCGTATAGGACACTGAGAGGCCCCATACAAGCCACTAAACAATCATAACATAAGAAATAGAATGAAGAGATTTAAAAGATCATTTCAAAAGATCAAAGTTGTACAAAGCAAAGTAGAAGTGTAAACACTTGTCTCATTAGCTATCTAGTACATAAGAATAAAATTGGACCTACCCCCATACATCATGTCCAAAACTGAAAGTAAGAAGGAAAACCTGAAAAATAATGAGATTCCGTCATCGAAGCATGAGATCTCACCAAAGCTCAAAATCTCTCAAATCAACCTCTAGCCACGAAACTGAGAACCCAGACTGTCGGACCCTACATTTAGGGAAATATAGGCAAAATTATGCATTAGTACAAAATATGTACCAAGTATGATAGTCATGCATATAAATATTTTAAAACATGCCAAAACGAGACATTTTCATGGGTAAGCAATGATAAACCAAAAACATGCATCTTGAGACATAGAAACCATAATTCATAAAACATGATCAATGCAAGTGAACATCATCTTAAAACATACTTACGATACTTCTTGAAATAACCTTGGTTCATCATGACTTTACTTGTTTGTGGGAAGTAGCCTTAACCAACATATAAGACCATGCGAGCTAGCAATATGGAATCCGGTGTCTCCCACACCAAAAAGAGTTGTCCTACTTGACAAGGTAAGGACCATGAACTTCTAGCTATTGTGGATCCACTAGCTAATGTCTATCTAGACAATCCTATGTTGTCACATAGTGTATGGGACTTGGGTAATCGCCACTTGTCCACTCGGTACTAAGCTTAACTTCCATGGAATATTCTTTAATCCTATTAATCTTAGCTCTTGAAGGAACATGGGTGATCGCCTCTTGTCCTTACTTCACATGACATGGGTAATCGCCTCTTGTCATTTCATAGAGAGCATGGGTAATCTCCTCTTGCCTAAACATTAGCATAATTCCTTAATCATTGGTTCATTTTAGGTGACAAAATACTATCAACCTTAGGAACCCTTATTATGTGAAAAACCTTTCACAATCATGCATCCATGTGTATATGACAAAATCTTTTCAACAACACAACAACAACAACATCGTTGATACTTCACTCTCAAAGTATCCTTACAATATTTACATAAATTCCATAAGAACATGTTTAATTACATAATCTCCTCTTTCATAATTCAAAACCCACATCATATCGTCATAACTTGGAAAATATGGGAATTACATGGGTTCATGGGGAATAAACATAAAACCATATAATTTCATCAATTCATGCATAACAGATCATAATTCAATTATTTAAATCAATAATCAAGAGAACCCAAAACATGGAAGAAAAACCCTAACTCAGTTTGGAATTTCTAACATTCAAAATAGGAGAATTTGAGAACTCCATGATTGGAAGGAATCCATGGATGGAAACAATCATAACTCAAAGTCAATTGCTTATCTTCAATGGAAGAACTGGAGACTTGACTTGAAACCCTAGCTTGAACTCTTCTTCTTTAAGTTTATAGAGAGAAAAATATTTTGGAGTGGAAAAACTTGGTCTTCTTTTGGAAATTTAGGAGAATGACTTGAATGGGTTGAATTTGGGGTTAAAATCATTTATATATGGGTCCTAGGAATGTGTAAAATCACATATTATCAAACTAAAATAATTAGGAAAAGACCCAACTAACCTTGACTTACAGCTGACGTGAGCCTCTAGATGGTTGCCCACACGAGCCGTCTCTGGGTTCACGAGTCGTCTTGGAAGTCGTGACCCTGAGCCAGTGGCATGGGCGATGTTGCCTCCTCTTCACAGCTACCACAACGACCTGTTCAGCTCTTCACAAGTCATCTTGGTGCTCGTGAGAGGGCCCTTCCTTGAGGAGGACACTGTCCACTTCACCACAGGCACCACCACTCGTGGTGGTGCCCTTTACAGCCCGTGAGGGGCTCCATGAAGGGTGACATGGCTCAGTGGAGGGCTGGTGACCTTCCATTTGACTCCCTTTTCAAGGTTTCTAGATTCTGGAGTGTTACAGGGCATGTCGATCCATATATAAATTATTTAAAAAAATAACAAAGAAAAACTATAACTATAAGAAAAAAAAACTAACCTAACATAACATACCAACAAGCCCGATGAGTGCACATCATTCACAAATCCAAAAATAAAACTATAGTTTCAAAATGAACCTAACAAGGGCAAAATCAGATAAAAAACATAAACAATCTAAACCCGACAAGGGAGGCAACCCCAACTAAAAATATAGTTGTGTCCTCATAACACTATAATTTAAAGAGAATACGAGGGCTCCCAGGAATTATATTACTTAGAAGAGAAGGTGTCGGGGTCTTACAGTACATCATCAGTATCATCACCGGACCCATATAATTTTCAGAGCATATCCATCATCTTGTTCAAAAATTTGGTCTTATTTTTTTCATGCTCCTTCATCTTCTCATGCCTCCTCTCAGTCCATCCAATCTTGTCCTTAAGAATTTAATGATCATGCATAAATTTGGTGAAGGTGGAAGAAATAATACCTGAGGTCGAAGAGATCTCTTCAGGGCCAGTGGGAAGGTGCCACTCTAACTCCTCAATATGAGAATGGATCTGTGCATCCAAGTTGTGTACCTGTCGGGATATGTGAACTAAGGCAAAAGGTGGTCTTTAAAGTTGCCCAATAGAGTTGGACGTGGTGCCCTGGCTAATTGAAGAGCTGCTCTCGGCAAAAGTACCAAATGCCGGATCACTAACATCAATCTTCCTCTTCTTAAGCATATGCCCTGGATCCTTCTTCTTGATTGGATGAATAAGCTTCTCCGGATCTTGAATGCTATCTTCATCCTGACTTTTTGTACCTTCGATAACCACCTCTTTCATATGTTTCACAATCAACTTTCCACGATTAGCCGGGAGTCCCTCAATGATAGCACAAATCAATATAGCTCTATAAGGAGACACATCAGTCTCATTCCTCGAAGGGATGACTTGGCTACATTTGATGGAAATCAAAGTCTTGGCCTCAATGGTGAACTCGGTGGGCTCTATCCAGGTGTTTTTCTTAATTGGCTTTTGACTATCACCGTTATGAAGATGTCGCATGAACCACTCTTTTACTTCTTCTCGTGCCCTTGCAAGGTGAATTTCATAGTCATTATTGGGAAGGACATAGTATACATTAATCCTGATGGGGTAAAAGTGTACTTGATTGCCCCGGACCATGACTACAAAGTCAGTCTCAAAGTTAGATTCGGCGGCATTGACATAGAATTTGTGCATTAAGTAATTAGCCTTGATAGGAATAGCTATGAAGCACAACCTACCGCTTGTCTCTAATCGGCCATAGAAATCGGACATGTGCTCTTCAAGATTATCCAAAAGTATGCCATGCTCCTTTATTACATTTTTTGTGAGAAAGCGCTCATACAATCGGTGGCACTTGGCAGACACAAACCGCCCATGATCAAAATCTCATCCCCCACAACATTTTCTTGAATTTGTTCTTCGACTTAGTTGATGTTGTTGGCCATGCTTTTGTAAATTTAGTACCTACACAAGATGCAAACATGTCAAACAAATGCAAAGGTACGTAAAACATTGTATTATTAAGAAATTAGGCCAAAGAAATGAGTGAAAAAGAAATCAAGGGAATATCGCCATTTTTGGCAACGCTCAAAGTACCCTCTAAAACTAATCAAAAGAGTTAGCGGTCGTAGTCAATAAAATACCCAACTAAGAGTGGTTGAATCCCACAAGGAACAATGTAACGTAGATTGAAAAGGTAAAAGGTAAAGGCTAACTAGATACTAGTTTGAATCTAGACGTAGAAGTTACACAATTATCAAATAGAAGGCAATTTTTATCACTATACTTTTACCGGGGCCAATGACGATATCAAGCAAGGGATGTATGGGAATTGGGAAAACTTGAGATTTAACGAACAATCAACGATCCATTGGAATTCATATCAAGATCAATCACTAATAAGTAGGCTAGGTCATCATCAATTACGTTAATTATCTTTCGATATCAAAGAATTTTATTGTGATATCTCCTTTCGGTCTCAATCACGCAAATACAACACAACCCACTACCTTAACTTAGACCTCTTTTAAGAGGAATCCTTGAACCCAACAATAAAACCTTAAATATTTTTCTTTCTATCTCAAATTCAAACTACAAAGCTAACATGTGATTATCAATCTAATTTTGCATTTCACGAGCTCTATTTTCAAGCAACCCACAAAGATCGGAAGCTAAGGTTAAGAGTGTAATCTTAACCTATGAATTCAAACATGAAAACTATATTCAAATTATTTGATGAAATCAAGCATGGAAATAAGGAACTACAAAAGCAATAGAGCAATTAATCAAACACCAAAATAGCTTTGTCAATTTCTAGAACAAAAACCCCAATTTCATAAAAATCATCACACCCACATTTCTAGCAATTAAAAACAAGGAAATGAACAATAGTAAAAGAAATTTGCTAATATAGAACACCAACTTCAAATCAACAAATAAAATGTAAGGGAACTGGCCTTCGATATCTCAACCTTAAATCGAAATCTACAAATTAATCTCAAAATATTAAGCTAAGCTATGGAGAGAACTCTATTTTTTGATATGAATGTTCCCTTCTCTGAAGAATGGTGGCTTCTAAGTGTAAAAAGAGTTTTCGGAATACTTTGGTGAAGTTCCCAAACTGCACATGCGCCAGGTAGTTTACTCATCATAGTCGTGACATCTAGCTCACGCGATCGCGATGAGCAGTGTCAATAAGTCACGCGATCACAACGCTTGACCTCCCAATCGTGATATTTGATAAGACTCAACTACACATCATCCAATTCTAAGTGTAGGCGGTCGCAATCAAGTATAAGCCCAACGAAGAGTTGGGATCGATTCCACAGGGAGTGATATAGTAGAGAATTCAATTACAAAGTGAAAGGAGTGTTCTAATCATTTGTAGAAGTAAATATTATCGAAACAATTAAAGTAAATTGCAGGGGTTTGACAACTAGTGTCAATTGGGGGGATTAGAGTGAGCAATTAACAACTACGAAAACAGGGGAGTAATCAAGTATAGAAGGATCCTTGGGGATGTGATCGATTAAACGCCAATTTCGCTATATGGGTGATTAATATTTACTAAAAGACGTTGAATCTTAGTGGGTAGGCTAGGCTTTCAATGTAATTACCATCTCTCGATCAACTACCACGAATCAAGGGAGTTCTCTTGAACCTCGACAAGCATAACACTATGAACAACACAAAAGCTCAGTTAATATACTTGTTTTTCATCTTTTAAAAATCACATTAATACTCTTCCAGATTTTTAGCTTTTGGACCGATCGGTGGAGTAAGTGGAGCATCACCGACCAAGTAGGCGATGCACGAAATGCCCTCTTCCATTGCCTTCTTGACTTTACGTTTCACCATTCACCTTCTGTAACTTTAGGCGATTAGGATCTCCATCGCTGATCCATTTGGCGGTTCGCCGAGTTGCACATTCCATCGCCTAGTTGTCTTTTTCCCTGGGCTGGCCTGCTGCAACTTTTGGCGAGCTGAAGAGCCACTCGCCGAGTGGTCTTGGTGATCCTCAGCCTTTCTTTTCTTCAACTTTTTCAGCTTTTCCTCTACTTTTTGCCCGGTAATGTCCTTGCCTTGCTCTTTTGCTTTCCTTGCTGCAAATTAACATTTTAACATCAGTTCAGAGCATAAAGTAGGCATTGAGGACACTAAAGCTATGAATTTTAAGCCCTAAGTGAGTGGAAATCCCCTAGTTATCAACACCCCCAACTTAAAATTTTGCTTGTCCTCAAGTATAACACAAGATCAATCAGTTCAACAGAGATTTCTATAAATAGTGCTACTCAAAACTCAACATGGATGCACATGAGGTTCATTATACCCACGCAATGTTTAATTGTGCACTACAAAATTAAAACTGTGACTAGCCATCATCAAATAGACTTCAAGCTCACAATGCTTGCTTTAAATGCAAATTCAAGCTCAACAAGAGTATTTGAATGCCCTCACTTCAAGAATGATTCCATGCTCACACAAACCTCATCAGAATTTTAGAATTTAGGAATCCAAAGTAACTCTAACACTTTAAAAGATACACACATGCATGATTTTCCCCATAGGACTACTCGTATTTTCCAATCAACATGTCATTAAGCTCAATCAAGATCACAAAGGTATTTCAAGGCTTGGAACAGGGTTGAGGGTAAAGGTATAATTAATTTTGGCTTAGTGACTTCTACCCTCATGAAGCATAGCCTGCACTTCATTTTTTCTCTTTCTCTTTCACTCCTTTTGATTTTCACAATCCACCCTATGTTCTTTTAAGCATGACTCATTGGATACCCCATTTCTTTTGTCCATTGTACAAACTTTATTTCAACAATTATTTTCTTTTTCTTCTTTCCCCTTTATTTTTTATATGTAGGGGTTCCAGCTTTTTAAACATAGTCCTTCAAGGGAGAATTTCTCAAACTTTTTGACTTCCCTCCTTTTTCACCACACCCCCAACATAGGCTTTTGGCCTAAGTTGGCTATTCAAACGAACCAATACTTTATGAAGATTTTAGGTGAGAAGGAATGAGGTCAAATGTGCTCAAGTTTCATCCAAAGAAAAGGATAGGCTCAAACGGTGACAAGCAAAGTTCACACTCTCATAAGGTGATCACAAAGAGGTATAATGGAAATTTTGGTTCACTCTCCATAAATTGTGCCTAAGATAATCGATATCATTCTCCTACATTAGTCGATTGGACAAATGGTGCAAGTTCTAGGTATTATAAAGCACACATTCCAAGACAACCTCACCATACACGGCATTCAACACAATTATCAAACAAGACTCTACAATTTTAGCTCACGTGCAACGATATCACAAGATTCATATCCACTACCGACCAGTCACAATGAGATGCTAAGAGTTCACATATGAATTATGCAACTCAAATTTGCCTCATTGGAATCGCACACACAAATCGTTCAATTAAAAGCACTATTTAAGTCACCGGTGTTTATCGCATCCGACACTTAAATTTGCAAGAGAACTACCACATTTACAAATATCAAGAGGTGACACAATTTTTGAGGTGGGTCAAAACCAACATTCGCATAAAAAACAATGGATCAAAACCCAATAATCACCAACAAAATTAAACATTCACAAAAAAAAAAAAATTATCCATAAAATCAGCCCAAAAGAGGTAGGTATGAATATACCCCACCCCACCAAACAAAACTAGCAGTTGTCCTCAAATGCAAATGAAATAAAAAAAACTAAACACAAAGCTGGAAGAGAGTCAAAATCCACTGTCAGGCTAAGCCTGAGCTGAACTCTGCATATTTGTGAGTCCCTCAGTCTGGGCATCAATGCCCGGCTCAGCTCCACTGGAGTCCACCATATATGTATCCCTCATAGATGCCTCCATAGCTAGCTGCACCATCGCCCCCTCGAGGTCTTTTAAATCATCATAAACTGCTACATCTCGAGTGCCAAGCTCCTCCTCATCAGCCTTGGGAGCCTCTGACTCGGCATCATCAGCATCCATAGCAACATCTCTGATCGTGGTAGCCAGAGGGATCTCAAAAATAGCCGGAAACTCTATGCTCAGAACCTCAGGAAGGTCCACCGTGCCAAAGAACATAGATAGAGCCATGGATTTAAGCTCATCCACATCACGTCTCAGGCCAACAATATCAGCCTTCAAGGGCATCACATCTTCACGCTACCTCCTACCCTGCTCACACACCTCCACTCTTACCGTGAGGGCATCCAATGGAAATCCATGGGCAGTAATTAGCTCTCGATGCTCTCTCAACTCAGCTCAGATAGGATTTAAGGCAGCATCAATAACCCTGTTGATCTACCCAGGTATAACAACCTCTACAATGGAGGAACGCACTTCAGCAGACTGGGCCAGATGGCCCATCTTGAACAGCATAGCCTGGGTCAATGGGGGTCGGGAAGCAAGAATAGTAGAAGGGGGAAAAGAAGCAAGGGATATAAGTGGAAGTGCCAAGGGTACATGTAGGCTCACCGACCTGAGTAGGAAGGGAAGTGTCTTGCTCAAGCATATCAACATCTAAAGCTAGAGAAGTTTCCACCGGCGCATCTCTCCTCCTCTCATCCTCGTCCCTGGTGTACTCGGCCTTGATCCTCTGGATGTCGGTATAGGAAATGGGACTCACTTCCACATCCGTCTTCTCTATCAATGGAACCCTAGCATGTCGGCACAACTTTATGATCAACACCAGGAACGGGAGAAAATTCTAACTCTTCTTGGCCCTCATGGCTATCTCCTCCTTGATTATCAGGCTGAGATTTAGTCTATCCCAGTCTATGATACTCCCCAACAATGCAGCCTTCGGATGTTGGAGGATAGACTCTTTCTGTGAGGGCATCAAGGTGCTGTTGATAAACCCGAACCAAAACATGGCAGCCACATTTAAATCTTTCTTCTCTATCGGAACACCTGCCTTAATCCGTGTTGGTGTAATGTCTGAGATCAACAGAGCCAACCAACCCTTAAAATCATGTAGGGTATTCTTCTGTATACGATCCACCAAGAAGTGGATTACATTCATCGTGCACCCTAGAACCTCATCTTATCGGTGCTTCTGCATTTGACTCTCCTACCCCGTACCACTACATGGTCCAGAAGTGTGAACGAGTTGGCATTCTTCTTCCCATTAGGCACCAACTTCCCGCATTCCGCATAAATTTCCTAGACCCAAGAAGGAATGAAGGAGCCTCAGGGATTGGTGAAGATCTAAAATTTGTGGAACTTGATACTGATGCATACCTCCGAATATTTGTATACTACTCCGTTTGTAGACAATCTCAACTCCTCAAGAATAGTTCTCAATCTCGCAGCCTTCAATCTGTTTAACAATCGAGGAGGGGGTGCCTAAATTGGTGGCACCGGAGGTACCTGCTCTAGTGTTTGAGCTGGAGATGGAGGAGGCGTAGGAGGCACTGGGATCCTGGTTGGATCATGTAATAACTTAGACCGAAGCTCCGTTCTCCTCTTCTGTAGAGTCTGATCATCCTCCGGCTCAAACACGGAGACTGGCAATGTATCCCCCGAGTCGCCCTCACTTTCTGACTCTTAAGTAGTGAGGTGGGTGGCATAGATTCCCATACTATCGTAGCTCTCCTCCACTGGAGTTGGCTCAGCTGGCCACTTTCTTTTTCCGGTGCAGTTCCCCCCAGTCGGAGGCAGTTTGGCTTGAGTAGCCCATGCGGGTGCAGTGGGTTGTTGATTCCTACCTGCAACCTTAGGTCTATCCATACTTACAAAACAACACCAAATACACCAATGCGTTAGAAACATTTTGAAAAATTATTAAAATTGAAAAACTGCATGAAAACTTGCCAAGTCATTCGGCGAGTCGTCGAACCCATTTTGCGAGCCAAGTCGGGCTCGCCGAATGTTTCAAACCAAAATTTCTTAGAAAGCAGCATAATTAGGTGATGTCCAAGGCCTTTCGGCGAACTAGAAGTAGCTCGCCGAATGTTATAAAATATTTTCTAAAATTTAGGGCTCAGAAGGGGTGATCTAAAAGATATTTGGCGAGCTCAGGCATATCATCGAATATTACAGAAACATTTCTACAATTATGGAGACTAAAAGGTCATCTAGGGGATACTAGGCGAAAGGTCCTTTGTGCCAGTTTTTTATCCCAAACTCCAATTTCTAACCCACAACCCACGATACTAAAATAAAACAACTATTCTACGCAATTAAGCCCAGACCCATACTACCCATCAACTCGGGGTACTCAGACTTCCCCCGATTTATCCAAAATTGACCAATCTACGTCTTTTACCCTTAAGAATGACGTCATCCGCTCTATCATTGGGAAAAATCAGTTGATCGGTGCAATTGGGGTTACTTAGAATTCACCCACACCAGACCCATTAGTTAAAAAACACACACACACATGAGATTTCACAATTATAGGCTAAAACAAGAATAATCAAGATACGACAAGGGCACACACTAGTAACAATCATTCAAACAACCAATATTACACAAATATTTCAACATGGATACAATCATGGATTGAAAACTACTAAAAATTTGGAGCGGGGATCGAATCAAAAACCTAAAGATCACATAGAAAGAATGCTAGGCTAGAGAATCAACAAGCAAATACGCACAAATTCCCTCCGAGCAATTGATCCCCACATGAAAATAACAAGCACAAACATCTAAAATATGGTTGTGAAAGCTCAAAGGTCGGAAAATATGAAATGAGGGAAGTTTTTGAATTTAAAAATGGTTCATGCCTTTATGACCCTTTAGTTCACGCGCCAGTCGACGACGCCTACTTATATCGCCGACCATTCGGTGATGCACGCTGAATGGCGCTTTTGCCCGCTGAATCTTACAAAAACTTCAGCCATTTCATTGGTCAAAACAGCGATCCGGATCGGGCTCGCCGATCAATTTGGTGAGTCGCTGATTGGTACCTGGGCTCGCCTAATTGCTCATTTTCCTAAAATTTCAAATTTTCAACCTGCATATCTAATACCGGTTACTCAAACAACAATATTAAAAAATCAAAAACTTGGGTTGCCTCCAAAGAAGCACCTTATTTAACATCGTGGAACGAGAAAGATACGCATTCAAGATTCATTCTGTTGGGTAACCAAGGTATCACTCAGTAGACCCCCTTTTTGCCTTGGGTTTAAATGAGACGAGCTTTATCCCATCTACGTTTCAAGCTCCTTAATGGACACCGAGTGAGAAGTAATTGTCTGGTTCAAAGATGAGACGTCATCTTTTATTTCCTTTAGCACATTGTTTGATCCTTCAACTTTGTTGAGACTACGCGCAAGTATATCCTGTGTGCGGAAATTTTCTGGATCAGCCCTTTCCTCTTTAGGCTTTTGACGCTCATGCAAGGGTACATAGCGATCCTTGTCGCCAACCCACTCCTTCAAGTTAGTCCCATGGTCACGCCATTCCCTATCACGGTCTCTCAAACCTTCATCAAGCTCTCTATTGCAACCTTGGTTCATGCCAGGCCTTGAATAATTCGGACGGAAACCTCCTCCTTGGTTTGCAAGAAAATGTACTTCTTCATTATACATTGCCTCAAAGTGTGAATCATCATAGTTCACCCCACTAACTCCAACTGCATTCACAACCTTTGAACCTCTTTGCATTACATGTTGCGAAAATATATCCATTTGGGCCATCATCTTTGTGATTTTTTCATCCCGCTCTTGGTCTTTTTCTATTGGTCCCTTTGTCATCCTTAAATTCAAATGAGACACTAGATCTTATCTAGTGTACAAAGCACAGTTTATCTTTGTCTGCCCATCAAGAAGAGTAGAAGCTAATTCAAACGGCTGCTGCATGATTCTTCCTTGAATAAGTTGATCAGCCACACCTATGTTGACTGAATCTAGACTCTGTTAGAAATGTTGTAACAACATGTTTTTCGGAAGTCCATGAGTTTTACATTGGAGATAGAACTTCTGAAACCTCAGCCATGTCACATGAATTGGTTCACCATCCAACCATATGAAGTTCTGAATGTTATCTCTCAATGACATCATCCTCTAGGGAGGGAAAAACATTATATAGAACGCTTCAGTGAGCTCTTCCTAAGAAGTGATTGAGTCCCTTGGTAGGTCGGCTAACCACTTTGTTTCCTCCCCCATTAGAGAAAAAGGGAACAAACGAAGTCGGACTGACTCCTGAGAAATGTTCTTAAAAGAAAATGGACCACACACGTCCACAAAGTTCTGGATGTGGTCATTGGGATCCTCATGAGCCAGACCTCCAAACAAACCCTTCATTGGCAACAGCTGCAACATTGTGCTAGTCACGTGAAACACACTTCCCATAGTCAGGGGCAATCAAATTGGACCAACACTTCCCAATTGAGCTTCATTGACATCGTGCAAGTTACTATTGTCATCATTGTGTCCAAGTTGGCTAGAAGTGCCCATGTTTACACGCATTTCGTCACCTGTTTAAGAGTAGCCAACAACAAACAAAAACAAATGGATTCAAATACAACAAAACTAGTTGACAACTAAACTTTACTAAAAGAACTCTATACACCACTCCCCGGCAGCGGCTCCATTTTTTATAACGCTCAACTACACTTCATCCAATTCTAAGTGTAGGCGGTCGCAATCAAGTATAAACCAACAAAGAGTTAGGGTCGATCCCACAGGGAGTATTATGGTAGAGAATTCAATTACGAAGTGAAATGAGTGTTCTAATCGTTTGTAGAATTAAACATTATCGAAACAATTAAAGTATATTGCAGGGGTTTGACAACTAGTGTCAATTGGGGGGATTAGAGAAGCAATTAACAACTACGAAAACAGGGGAGTAATCAATACAGAGGGATCCTTGGGGATGTGGTCGATTAAACACCAATTCCTCTATATGGGTGATTAATATTTACTAAAAGACGTTGAATCTTAGTGGGTAGGCTAGGTTTTATATGTAATAGACATCTCTCGATCAACTACCACGAATCAAGTGACTTCTCTCGAACGTCGACAAGCATAACACTATGAACAACCCAAAACCTCTATTAATCTACACTCTCAAGCTAGATTGGTAGGATCGAATTAAATTCACTTTTTCAAGATGAATCAACAATAACCCAATCACTACAATAATCAATTGATGGTGTTAATTCTAAAACCTCTTTCTCAAGCAAGCCTAGAATGCTAAACTATAATTGTATTTGCAACTAGAATTCATGAATTAAAACACAACTATCAATCAAACCCACTTCAAATCAACATTTAAATCAGTAAATACTAACACCCATAAGTTAATTCAAATATTTAATCACATAATCACACCCCCAAAGAATGGGGGTTTTAGCCACACAGTATAAAAAGCAAGAAAATGTTACCAACTATGCTCTCCATCAGTTTGGGTAACAAATTGCAAGTCTTCACAATGCTTCAAATCAGTTCAATATCAAAATCCAACCTATATTCTAATAAAAAATACTAAAAACAATCTTTAGAGTGTCTTAGATCAAAAACCAAGAGTTAGATTTTGAGGGAACTGTGTAAAAACATTAGGAACTCCTTTTTCATCTTTTAAAAATCACATTTATACTCTTCCAGATTTTCAGCTTTTGGACCGATCGGCAAAGTAATTCGAGCATCGCCGACCAAGTCGGAGATGCGCCAAATGCCCTCTTCCATTAGCTTCTTGACTTGACTCTTCACCATTCACCTTCTGTAACTTTAGGTGATTAGGATATCCATCGACGATCCATTCGGCGGTTCGCCGAGTTGCACATTCCATCACCCAGTTGACTTTTTCCCTGGGCTAGCCTTACAGAACTTTTGGCGAGCTGAAGATCCACTCGGCTGTTCACCGAGTGGTCTTGAAAATCATCAGCCTAACTTTTCTTCAACTTTTTCAACTTTTCCGCTCCTTTTTCCCTGGTAATGTCCTTGCCTTGCTCTTTTGCCTTCCTTGCTGCAAATTAGCTTTTTAACATCAGTTTAGAGCATAAAGTAGCCATTGAGGACACTAAAACTATGAATTTTAAGCCGTAAATGAGTCAAAATCCCTGACTCATCAATATTCAAATAAGTGTGCAGCACGATCACGGCTATTTTATCACATGGTCGCGAAGAGCAATTTCCTGCCAGTTCCACTTTCTTCCAATTTGACCTCATTTTACTCCAATTCCAATTGGTTTCTTCAATGATCTTCTAAATCCATTCTCCATTTCATTTTCCTGAAAATATGAAGAAAACCACATTGAAAGTCAACGAGACTAATAATAAAAGTTGGGCCAAATTTTTCCGCAGAAGTTCAAGGAAGGGTTTATGGTCTGTTAAGTCTTAGATTGACTGTTTAGCCTCTCAGGAACATCGAGGTAAGTTTGAAACAATTTTCCTAAGTGTAAGACCACGAGTAGGTTCATGGACTGTACAACTCTTCACGAGTGCATTAACTGTCCGTGAAAACCAGGTCGGTCAATATAAAATTTACCCAACTCGATCCGACCGAAACCCCTAGCTTTCTATAAAAAAAAGGGTTCCCAGCTACTAAAAATGTTTTCCCTTCTCCCCCTTTTAAAATATAACGTCTCCTAATCACAAAGAGCCATTCTCACTCACCCATGATCGAGAAGTTTATAGGGCATTACAAAATTCAAAGCATAAATCATCATCAAAAGTTCTTCCTTCTTCTCATTTTCGAGTTATTTGAAGTAATTATCGTAATTTTATCGATTATAACTTGAAATTGAGAGGTTAGTGTTTGAAATGGGTGAAAATTTATGTTTTTTGTTTTAGAATTGTATGCTTGTAAGTATAATGAATGGGTGTAGTCAATATTGTGGTTTCTGAGATTTAAAGTTGAATTGCTAGGTCGGTTTCGAAAAGAGTGAAATTTCATTAGAGTGTAAGTTAACAATAGGATTAACGGTCCGTACACATCACCAGTGACCATTAAACCTCTTATGAACCACACCTAGATTTCTATCTCCTGAAGCACCATACACGGAAGCTTGTACGGATCGTGAACCCCTTCACAAATGGTATAGCTTCCTGTACAAATATATATATATATATATATATATATATATATATATACACATACATATTATTATAAAAAGAACAAAAATATTTTATGTGACCTTGTACACTAAGTGGCCCTTTCCAATGATAGATTGAGTGATGACATTTTTAAGGTAAATCGTCACTATTGTATAAATGTATAAGGGATGTCTGACTACTTGTTAGTGTCTTCATTTAATTGTATCTGAATTCTAACTTTTATTTTAACGGGTACAATGGCAAAAACAAGGCGCTAAACTGCACAACTACACCTCTCTCCCCCTAGTCCTCCAGAATCCGGCTCGGTAAATGAAGCCTCGGGATCAAGCTAGGACAATGAAGCCTCCAGTAGCTCAGAGGTTCATTGAGAGGCTAACATATAACAACATTCACCTGGGGAAACTAGGTCTTGAGAAGCAAAACCTGTTGAGAAAACCAAACCAACTCCTTCCCTGTCTGAAGATGAGGGGCATGGCTTAGGAAATGCAGATTAATCTAGAAATGAACCTAATGGCCTTGGAGATAATTCCGCTGGACGAGGATGATGAGGAAGCAGAAAGCATGGACAACGAGAGTGAGGGAAATAGTGACACTATTGAGAGGTTTTCCAAGAAAAAGAGGCAAACCCAACTATCCGGCATCATCTTGTTGGAGTTATTAGAGCCACGTGAGTAGTACCCAGTTCTAGGGACATCTTCGAATACAGATTATGTTAGAAGTCTAGCGGTATGGGCAAGATATCAATTGTACTTAAAAGTACAGTTGGTTATAGTAACTTATTTACTATTCTAGATATCCACCACCTTTTATAGAGGTATGAATTTGAATGGATTGCCAAACAATTGGGACACTATGGGAGGCATTTAATACGGTAAATCTATGATTTATATATTGCTTCCTTTTTTAACTATGTGACATCTAAACATCAAAAAAGAGGAAGAAAGAGGCATCAATGTAACTGGCACCACTGAATCAGGTGCAAGTCCATGGAGTGAATGTGGATATATCTTACACCACTATAAACACATTCTTGCATGTTTCAGACTTTATAGCACCTACTAAGGAAGGATTATACGAGCATCGGAACCACATGCTAACAAGTGAATACAAGATGACGACTCTTGGTATGAGGGCGGGCATAATGAACTAGATTGTTGGGCTTATTGCTACTAAGGGTTAAGCAGCACCATTGTTAACCGACCCGAGGCTACACATCACAAAGACCTCATTGACTTTTTCGGCCCAATTCTGGGGTATTGTGGTTCACACACAGTTGAGGATGACAACAAATGACAACAATGTCTCTCCCTTTCAGGCATCTCTAGTAGCCTGTATCATGACCCGATATGCATTGAATGCGGGTCACCTGATTGCTACCAAAATGAGGGATCATGCCTTGAATGAAAAAACAGGTCTTCTCTTTCCTTGTTTGATAAGGAGATTGTGTGATAACGCTCAGGTGCTGGATAACAAGATAGCTAATCGATGAGACGATGCAACTAAATACAGATTTGCAACCTTAATCAAAGACCTGGCAAATCCATTGTATAGGGCAAGAACAGGTCCAACAGCACCATTGTCTATGTTGCCTAATCTACAAGCTGAGTCGGCCCAGTTGAGGGAGTAGCCGGAGATACTATATATGGGACAGCTTAGCAAGATCTAGGGTCAGGCCTAGAAAAACGAGTTGAAAAGAAGAGACAGACCATAGTAATACTAGATTAGGTAGTTGAAAAATTATGACAGGTGGTCCTGAGTCAAATCCAAGTTGTTGAACATAGACTATGTGATGAGCTCCGGAAGGAGATTGTTGTGCTGAGAGGCCGCATTGATAGTCCGGAGACATACCTCATGGGTCGGATATATGTCTTGAGTTCTCTTGATGTTGAGTCCATCCGGACTCAATTAGATGCAATGAGAGCCGATAATGCAAAATTTCCGACAAACTAATAAAGGTAACTCTGACTTTCACAAAAATATCATTGATAGATCTGTTTAACAGGGATCCTGAAACAGGAATAGTGTGTGACATTTTGGGTGATATCTTGAGGCCAGATAAAAAAAAGAAGGAAAAAAAAAAGAGAGCAGGAATCCACCCGCCCCGATGACTTTCCCCGAGTTGAGGCCAAAAGAGCTCGGTGAGCTGCAAAAGACTCTAGGGAAGCTGAACGAGAAAAAGAGGTGCAAGAGCAGCAGCGGTTTGATGCATTGAGGTCTAGTGTCTCCGGTAGTGATGTCCTTGTGACCACGACTAGTGGGACACCGGCTAATCCTCCTAGTACTATCGAGATCCGCAACCTAGTGAGAGAGTCTCCACAAGAGAAGGAACCAACTAGTGAAAACATCACTTAAACTTCAGAGGATCATTAATAGATGGTTTTCAAGTGGACTTTTCCGATTCTTCAGATTTAGATCCAGGTTCATTAGTGAGTGTCGAGGGTAATCCACCCCATTAAGTGTAGTGACTAACTCATCATACTCGTCAATGCACTGAGCATCAAAATTGATGATCAGAGTAGCCAATGCTTCAATACCTTATTTCTCCTCAATAGACACCTTTGGGTTCTCCTCAATAGTACAATTCACAACAGATATAGACATTAAATCTATTTGGTGCTTCATTGATTTGTAGATATTAAATGTCACTTCTTCAATTTTCAATTGACAATTCATCTGCCCTCTCTCCATATCAACCAAAGCACGTCCTGTAGCAAGGAATGGTCTCCCTAAGATAATAGACACTTCAAAGTGAACCTCATAGTCCAATATCACAAAATCCGCCGGAAAAATGAATGCCTCAACTTTAAATTAAACATGTTATAGAATCTACATTTGTTTCTTCACAGTACGATCAGCCATAAGTAGCTTCATTGCAGCCGGTTTTGGGGCTCCCAAGCCTAACTTTTTAAACATAGACATCGGCATCAGATTTACACTAGCACCCAAGTCACATAGGGTCTTAGCAAGGTGTAACATGTCAATGGTACATAGGATAGTAAAACCACTGGGATCCTCCTTCTTTTGCACTTACAATCTAGAAGCAATAACACTACAATGAAGAAACTTATCATCACCTTCAAAACTTTCAACCCTCTTTTTGGTGACAAAATCCTTCATGAACTTAGCATAGCCAGACATATGTTCTAGTGCTTCAATCAAAGGAACATTTATTGTTAACTGCTTCAACATGGATATAAACTTCCGATACTATCCTTCTTCGGTCTTGTTGACCAACCTTCTTGGGAAGATAGGGGGGTCTTGGCATTGGAATGACCTTTTGAGTAACAACAACTTCTTTTTCATTCTGATCCTTTGGTTTTTGCAATCCTTCAACTTCATCCTCCTCTTGCTCCTTCGCACATTCCACCTCTGTCGGCACATGAAGGTCAATAGTCTCTTTTCCACCCCTAGTAGTAAGTTCCATATAGTGTCCATCATTCTTTAGATTCTAGATAGTGTTCCTTGTTTGTGGGGATTCACACTTGAAGATAGTTGGCTCAATTGTTGCTTAATCTTTCTAATAGGTATTGCATATGAATCTACTTTTTGCCCAATGCTCGATAAATCAGTACGCATCTCTTTCACATTGTCATCAGTTGAGTCAAGCCTTTGAATCATCTTAGCCATCATATTCTCAATGATATTCAAACTTGATCCTTCGTCTCGATTCCCTGGTAAAACATAGGGGGCATTCTTATCGTTTCTGTTATTATACCCATTCCCTTTGTAGTTGTTATCAGGATTATAGTTCCCATCAGTATTGTAGTTCCCTTCATGATTATAATTATTGTAGTTCCAATCTTGGATTCCTTGACCTTGGCAAATTATCCTGATTTGATGCTTGGACGTTGATCCAAGAACCCCATGCCTGATCATTCACAAAATTTTCATCTTTCTGGTAGACATACTCATCAGTCGATGGTGCTCTAGTCTGATAGATTACTTCATTGACTTTCTCAGTACTTCCACTCACGTGTTTCAATACTAAGCCAACCTATTCTCTCAACTACGCCATCTCTTCACGAATATCATCATTGGACTGATTATGTCTGGCTTGTATAAAAAAAGTACTCATTGCAGCAACCAATGTTCTAGTGCTCCATGCCTTATTATTCTTGGAGTTCTTCTCAAGTTTCTCTTCAATCTCCTAGAATGTTTTCGCCTCTTAAGATCCTCCATTAATAGTATATAGCATAGATTTTCCATTGTCATCCATCCCTCTATAAAAGTACTCATTGAGCATTTCATCATCAATATTGTTGATTGGTACACTTCTCATGAAACATGTAATTTTTTCCCAACAATCACTAACTCCCCATGTAGAGCCAAAAAGATTTTAAGTTTATCTTTGAGCCTCAACTTATTTGACAAAGGGAATTATTTCTCTAGGAACACTCTACGAAGCTTTTCCCATGTGGAAAACGAGTTATATGAAAGCTCTGATAACCACACGATAGCATAACCTGTCAATGATAATGGAAACACACGTAGGCCAATCACATCCATGTCTAAGTCTATCCTTCCCACACTACTCTTACAAACTCTAATTACCTTACTTTGATGAGCATATGGGTCTTCGGATGGAAAGCCATTAAATAACCTTCTGGATGTAAGCATTTACATCAAACCTCTAGTAACCACAAACGTATGACCAGGTGGTAGTGAAAGAACAACTATGGCACCTGTTGATCCCATCGTATCATAGTCAACCCTAAAATTATCACGCATATCGGGTACTTTTCAATTTTCCACTTTCGCGGGGTTGTTCTCGTCATTGTGTAGTACCTCCAGTATTCTTGGATGTTGGATTCCAGCAACCTCGCCATGACCCTCTCAGATTTGATCATCATTCTCATTCTAATTGTGACCACTTCCGGCCATTCTTCGCAGAGTACTTCTTAATTCATGATCGTAAAGGATCAGGAGATTGCCTTGACTCTGTGTACCTGGGATACACTAAATATAAGACCTGTAGAAAACAAAAACAAAATAAAACGTAAATCAGGAAATAATTGATGAAAGAGCAATAAAAAACTAGTCTAATCTAAAAGTCTTATTCTCCAGCAGCGGCGCAAAAATTTGATATGCCCAAATTATACTTTTCTAAATAAGTATAAGTGGTCGTTATCAAATAAAGAACCTAACAGAGGTTAGGGTTGATCCCATGAGAAATATGGTCTAGACTTAGGCAAATTTACTGTTGATTGTACTTCTGGTCAGATTATCTTCGTAATATGGGGGTTTTGTAACACAAAATATTAATTGATTGATTTTAGTAACAAGTAACCAAGTAAACAAGATTCGCAGTTTGTAAGATCAGTATAAGATGAAAGTAGGGTATATGTGTTCCCCACCAGTTCTTAACGGAGTAAACCTTATACTAGAAACCCTTATCTAGTGTTTGACATGCATAGTCAGTAAGTTAGGTTTCTCCTAAGAGATTGGTCATAGATATAGGTAATTTCACCACACAACTTGGTCGGTCTATGGGTGTATGCTATACTAACCCTTACCCTTGACCCCTGATTAGGCCTCTCATCTTTACGTTAGGATATAAGATAGTGGATTATCAACGCTAAATCTCAGTTGTTTAATCTCTTTTTCCATTCATTACTTCCTTGGTCGAGCACGTATGTATAAGGCGAGTTCTAAGAGATTAACAAAAGAATTAAGCATTCAAAACAAAAAGATTAACAATACATGAATAAACACTATTTAAAAATTACTTAATTATTAGGTCTACTTTGTTAATTACTCATTGTTCCCAAAACCTAGTTTTTGATTTAGTTACTTATGATTTTGTGATCACAATTCATAATATGTGTAATAGAATAAATTATGAACATACAATTAGAGTAGATGAAATCCGTAATCTTGAATTGAAGAACAAAAAGAAATATTATAAACTAACACTTTAAGAATTAAATGCCTAAAATATTTGCAAGTTAATTCTTAAGCCAGAAGTAAAAAGTATCTAATTGTTTAATAACCCAAAAATGAAAATTACAACTAATATTTATAGAAATCGAAACCTAAATAAAGTAGGAAAAGGAAATCTAGGAAAATTTCGCATAGACAGTCCTTCCTACGGTTCGTAAGAACCGTCCGTGAAAAAACAACTTTAACTTTTATTTTGAAGTTTCCTACGGTTTATGTTCTACAACCCCTAGAACTTAGTACTAACCGTCCTGGCATCTCGTCAACCAAGTACTAGATTTCAACTATTCTAAACTTTTCCACGACTCAATTTTACAGCTCGTAAAAGTTACTACGGCTCGTAATTAGCATCCGTCGTTTTACAGTTAGCCCCATATATAGTGCTTCATTCTACGGTTAACTCCTACGACTCATAGAAAATTCTGCAGCTCATAGGATGATTCATCGAACACCAAACTGCTGGAGCTACAACTCTTCTTATCCCGACCGCTCCGGAATCTATTTTCCTGAAAAACATAATCAAAAGTTACTCAAATCTAAAAGTCACTATTCAAGGTTCGTTTTACATGAATTGTCTACTGTTCGTTTTACATGAATTCTTTCGGAAAAAAGTTTTTAGGTTGTGAATAGTTTCATTTGGGCTGTGTTTTTACCCCAAATACTCAAATTTACACCTTTTATTTTCTTTTCAGTTTAGTATCATTAATAATTGGCACATATTTTTTCTTCAATATATATTGGCTCTCTAAAGTAGATGAAAGAACAAATTTAGAGTGAATTCATCTAGTCTCTTGATCAGTATCCAATGCAACTAATGTGCAAAACGAAGTAAATTTGTAATTGGAACAACGATAGCTGACAAAAAGTTTTCCAAACATGGTGCATATTTTTTCCGAAAATGACGATTAATTATCGGTGTGATTAATATGAAGGAAATTTTTTTTCTGAAAAATGTTTTTCAATTTTCTCATGTTTGGTTGGCATAAATGTTTTGATTTTTTTTTTTCAAATCAACTTATTTTCCTCAAATTTAAGGAAAATGACTTTCCTTAAAAAAATTAAGGAAAACATTTTACAAAACTCTCCTCCAAACTTAAATTACAATTTTTTTTCTTACCCCGACCCTCCCAATTCAAAACTTAAATAAAATTTTATAAATTTCTTTTTAAAAATAAAATCAATTAATTTTATCTCGACCCTAGCCCCTCTACCCCCAAACCACCCCTTCCCCCAACAAAAAAAATTTCCAACTTAAATTGTTTTTTGAGAAATAGTTCAAATTTTAAATCTTTTGAGTTTCTTACCCCATCCAACTCCTGGCTACCCCTACCCTTTTTCTCCACAAAAAAAAATTAAAAGTTTGTTTTTCTAAAATTTTTAAATTTTCATTTTCTTTAACTCACACCTACCACAACTCCCCCTACCATCCACCCACTCCCCTGCCCCGAAAAATATAAAAATTTTCTTTATAAAAAATATTTTAAATTTTTATTTTATTATTTTTTGACCCAAGACACCCCCCCGCCCTCAAAAAAAATATTTAAAAGTGTTTTTTCTGAAAAGTATTTTCAACTTTTAGAAATTTTATTTTTTAACCTATCCCTTCCCCTGGGGGGGGGGGGGGGGGGGGGGGGGGGGGGGGGGGGGGGGGGGGGGGGGGGGGGGGGGGGGGGGGGGGGGGGGGGGGGGGGGGGGGGGGG
>JAJONR010003449.1:65000-81723 GCA_029582245.1 Solanum etuberosum | reverse complement strand
CGAACCCATATATCCAGGGGACACAAGAGCTTCGCAGCCCACGCACGCACCACTGAACTATCCAATTGTTTTTGTATGTTGTTTCACACGTCAACAACTATATATTTTACATTTTTGGTTTTTTCAATTATCAATTTAATGATTTTTTTCTTTTTCGGAAAAGAGAACCTATGAGAAACTAATAGAGAGTAATGAATATTCTCTTTTAGAAAGAGAGCATATATAGCAAAAAACCAACTACAAATGACGCGCAGCTACCGAGTTTCGAACCCATATATCCAGGGGACACAAGAGCTTCGCAGCCCACGCACGCACCACTGAACTATCCAATTGTTTTTGTATGTTGTTTCACACGTCAACAACTATATATTTTACATTTTTGGTTTTTTCAATTATCAATTTAATGATTTTTTTCTTTTTCGGAAAAGAGAACCTATGAGAAACTAATAGAGAGTAATGAATATTCTCTTTTAGAAAGAGAGCATATATAGCAAAAAACCAACTACAAATGACGCGCAGCTACCGAGTTTCGAACCCATATATCCAGGGGACACAAGAGCTTCGCAGCCCACGCACGCACCACTGAACTATCCAATTTTTTTTGTATGTTGTTTCACACGTCAACAACTATATATTTTACTTTTTTGGTTTTTTCAATTATCAATTTAATGATTTTTTTCTTTTTCAGAAAAGAGAACCTATGAGAAACTAATAGAGAGTAATGAATATTCTCTTTTAGAAAGAGAGCATATATAGCAAAAAATCAACTACAAATGACGCGCAGCTACCAAGTTTCGAACCCATATATCTAGGGGACACAAGAGCTTTTTTTTTTTTTTGATGAAGTAAGAAGGGGACACAAGAGCTTCGCAGCCCATGCACGCACCACTGAACTATCCGATTGTTTTTGTATGTTGTTTCACACGTCAACAACAATATATTTGTTTCTTGAGTTTTTAGTACAAATACAGGTCTACGCAAAAGCTACTTGGTTCACCCGAACCCCATGTTACACTATAGCTCCAGCCCTGGACAGGAACAAAGCATAGAGCATAGTCCCTGGTCTTGTTCCCGCCGAGCCAGGATAACAAAGCCTATAAAATATCTCTCTCCTATTATTTCTTCATTATGCATTGAGATACAAACTTTGATGCAAATATTGACAAATAGGCAGCAAATTGTGTACAAAAACAAGTTTAGGCCTCACTTGAAGACAGAGTTGTTCCCAAAACCAATCAAAGAAGCCAGAAATAGGCAACCAATCATATTCTGATCTAGAACTTCAGAATCAGAATTATCAAAAATCATGACATGTATACCAATTAAAATATGAACCAAACGAAAATGCTCACTGCCACAGTGTTTACCGAGTCCATACAGCAAATGAAATCCATTTTCTTGGTGAAACATATTCCTTTTTCTTTTTACTCTCATTTCTATCCTCAATGCTTTTGGAGTTTCAATAGCTAGCTAATTTGAAAACATTCTCTTAAATATGTATATACAAGATGAACAAATAACCAAAAAAAATAAAAAAATACAAGTCTATCCTTTTTTACTGGAAATAGCATATAAAGACACTGAGAAAACAACAAAACTTGGAACAGTAGATAAGGTACTACAACAAAACTCGTGTTTTTACCATAAAGCAACAAAATTGGGAAAAAGAAAAGGGACAAAAAGAAAAGAGGATAGATACCTGTAAGCCACTACCAATCATACGGTTAACGGCATTGTTTCCACCTCCACCGACGCCGACGACCTTAATCTTAGCAGAATCCATCGGAGTAAATGAACTTGAAATGCTGAAACGTTGAGGCCGGCAAAAACTTTTCCGGCGAACTCCGGTGAAGAAGCATTGTTTAGGAATGAAGGAAGAATGCAGCCTATGGGAAAAAGCTAAGGAAGAAGAAGGAGAAGAAGCTAGTTCTGCTGGATTTGAGAGCCCTAAAATCGCCATTGTTGCTTTCTCTGTATTTTTGTTTACACAAAATTCTCTAGTGTTGTTTTTAGGGTTTTAGATTTTTTCAAACAAATAAATATTTTGTTTTTTTACTCCTCTCACTTTCCTCTTGTTTATGGACTATGGTACACATAAATATGAGCTTCTTCTTTTATTTCCCTTTTTAAAAAATATGGTAATTGAAAATCGAGATTTGAAACTTATGAGTTTATTCTTAAACTTATTGAGTTGTATAGATGTAATTTATTTTTAAAATACGTATAAAGTTAGAATCAAAGTTATTGAGCTCGACTGAAACTGACATTGTAGCTCTGTTTCTTGATGGTGCAGGTAACGTGCACACTCATAGGCGGAATTAAAATTTTGAATCGTATTAATTTGTGGTTTTAATTTTGTGAAGTTATTAGGTTCAAAATTAGTAATTTGTACATATGAATGAACATTTTAAAAATAAATGATGGATTTGAATCAGTTACTGAGTTCGATCAAACCTGTAATTTATGTTTTAGCGCTGTCTCTGCATGGTGCAGGTAACTTGTACACACTTAGAAGCGTTTGAAACGAATTGATTTGTGATCCTAGTTATGTAAAAAAATTGGTATTTGAATTAACTATTACGTTCGGCCTAACTCCGCCATACAAGAAGTAGAAATGGAGGGAGTATTTAAATATATTAATGGATGAATTTGCTTTATATACAAGTTCACTTAGATTACATTTTCTCATTTTATTAGGTCATGAAGTTTCTTCTTGAGTTCTTGTGTTAACATTATTTATTTATTCAAACAATTGGAGTAAACTAAAAATGATAAACAAATAAAGAAAAAAGAAAGTATAGAAAACAAACCACAAAAAAGAAAGCTAAAAATAGACAAGAGGTGGTGGGTTGAAAAAGAAGGGACATGGAGTGAGCTGCAAGGATATTTTAACAAAGGGAATATGCAAATAAAAAAGTATTATAAATAAATTATTAGTATAGTAAAATGTTTTATGTTGAACAAGATAAAAACATTATGGAAATGAATGTTTAATTTGAAACAAGTATAAACAAAACAACAATTTAATCTTTTATATGTAAGATTGAATAATATATAAGCGAATAGCCGAACATCAGACCGACTACAGTCTAACGTTATTCAGAAGGGTGATTTCTAAAATTCTATATCTACGAAACTTTTAAAAATAGAGACAATATATAAACAACGGTTTAAAAAAATTAAGGGAACACTTGCTTAAATTCTATATTTAGCATGATTACCCATGCCCATATGATGTTTCAGTCCATTAATGGGCCTAAAGTACAAGCCCAACCCAGAATTACTGGACTTGGGCTGCCATAATGGACTCTTTTGATCGATCCTTTACCAAATAGCCAGTTTTGAGGCATCATATTTTTGTTTGAGATGCAAATATAAGTTCCGACTTCTAAAACGAAAGTGAACATAAGTGAGAGCAACCCACTTTTCCATAGCCCCCTTCCACAAGCAGAAATGCACAACACGTGCGCCTTGTCTAACGAACATAAAAGTTATAATATAACAATAATGATATATAAGTACCAAAAGTGAGAAGTACAATTATCCAAAATGAACAAATCAACTTTTCTATTAATAACCAACAATTACAAATTTTATCTAAAATAACCAACAAATTGAACCATTTTATCTTTGATGAAGTCAAAGCAAAACCCAAATTCTTCAAGTACCCTTTCATCAGCACCATTCCTAATTATTGGTGGGAAAAAAAGCCCAAAAGCAGTAACCACCACAAACCCAACCGTTAACAGGCCCGAAACAAAGCCCGGTAACCGCCACGTATCCTTCAAACACCTCTTAACACCAATCTCCGCCATCACACAAAGCCCGTGTAACACAAAAAAGCCCGTCATTTCCCAAGAAGGTCTCACACGATTAACGTAATAAAACAAAAGCTCATGCATTAAACCGGATACGACAAAAGTTGCCAGCACGGCAACACGTTGGGCCCACATCCTCCCGACAACTTCTGACAATGCTGACCTCAGAGGGTTATATACGGTGAGACGCAATGTATTGGTTACGGTGAGGTTCCACCTATTTCCCCAAAAATCTTGAAGGGAAGTTGATAAATAAGGTTCATTTGATGGTGGCTCTAATTCTAACTCAAACCCCACAAAGATTATTTTAACAATAGTGCTAGATAATGCTACAAGAATATCAATCATGAGAAAAACCAAGAAACAATAACAAATCAAGATTAATTTTGGGTGGAGTTGACTTTTGTGATGAAAAGGCAACTCCAAGAAAATTGCAAAAAGGACAAATTCTAAACCTAGATTTAATGGGATTTTCTTGGTGGGGTTTTTGATAGGAGTATTTTGTTTGGATCTTAGAGGAAGGGAAGCCATAAAAATGAATATAGGAAGATTTTTTGCATTTTTTTGTGTGAAAGAAGAAAGAGGGCCTTGATTAAAAGCAAAAAGGAGGAGTTTGAAATTGGCAAGCCAAGTAATGAAAAAAGTGGTGAGTGCTATAAGAAATGAAGAAGAAAAGTAAAGTGGGAGAATTGTGAAGAGGTAAAAAATGGGAAGAAGTGAAATTAGCCTTGGAATACCTTTGGGGATTTTGGATGATATGAAATAGGAGTAACAAAGAGAGAGGATTATAGAGAGACAAATATTAATTGATGACATTTTCTTGGACTTTGGTTGTTTTTTGGATTTTGTCCCCCTCTCTATGATTTATAGCACTAACAAAAGGAGTATGTGTGTGTGTTTTCTATGGATCTATTTTCACCTACCAAACTAGAGTACTTAAAAGTGAATTAAATAAAGACCACAAATGAGATATACATGTGTCACACCAAAGAAAGCACAACTACAAATAATAATGTAGTTTTTTTCAAATATCACGTGTGATATTCGTATTGGAGTTCGACTATTATAGATTTGTGTTGCGTAGAATCCCATTCGAGGGACAGCGCTTTTTATAAAGAATCTTTCCATACTCAAGATTCTAATCGAGACATTTGGTTAAGAAAGAAACAGTCATATCTACTGCACCATATCCTTTGATGATAATAATGTAGGAGTTGTTTGGTTTGAATTACAAATTATGATGATATTAATTATATTTGGATTAATTATTCTGATATAATAATTGTTTGATTTGTTATATAAAAAATAATATATTGTTTAATTTTTTTTAAAATTATTTATTTAAAAAATACCCTTAAACTTATTAGTAGAAAAAGATTTGAGGATGTCATGATCTTTTTTGTCACTTTCATTATTTTATCTTTATTTTATCTTGATCTATTATTCTATCCTAATATATTGATTATTAATTCTAATATAATTTATCTTAAAACCAAACAAGAAATCAAATATTACTAATTTTAATTTCAAAAATATCTTGCCTAACATACTAAAAGATACCTCATACCAATTTTTTTTAAATCAATAAATGCTACATTCATATAAAACATGAAGTACGATGAAAAAATCATTAGAATATACAATTTGTTAGTCTATTAAGTGAAGTGTTTCTTCTTTTTGCACATCCAAGATAACCTCCATTTCAATTTATTTATTTATTTTGACTTGATTTAAAATTTTAAAATATAAATAAGACTTTTAAATTTCTTAATCTTAAATTAAAGATACGTAAACCTCTTAGTTATTACAATGGCAAGTAATCTCCTTTGATGATCTATTGCACTAGCAAAAGGAGTGTGTGTGTGTGTGTTTTACTTTTTTATTGACTTCAAATTGATCTATTTTTACCTACCAAACATAGTTAAAAGTGAATGAAATAAAGACCACAAAAGGGTTATACCTTTGGTACCACACAAAAGAAATTAATAATGTAGAGTAGTATAAGTCTAACACGACACTTCACCCAGTTATGGCTAGCCCACCAAACATCCAACATTCAAAACTATACCATTCAAAAAATACACTTTCAATCACACAATAAGAAAATCCCTCACGTGAGATCTGAGTGGATAAAATATACGCATATCTTACTCATATCTTGTAGAGGTAGAAAAATTGTTTATGAATGACCCTTTGCTCAAGTACACCTATACAAATTAGTAATGAAAAGGAAAAACAACAATACAGAAAACACGACAATTAATAAGAAAAGTTGTACAGAGTATTCAGAAAAGAAACATTAACAACAAAAAAATAATGCGATGACCAATATACAATAAATAACATAAGGTAACATATATCAAAGACAAGAAACTGCATGAATAATAAGGCTAATGCTACAACAAACAACATACTACCTACTACAACCAAAGCCTAATCCTGTCGGAAAACAAGACAACGCTCAACTATCTTCTAACAATTTTACTCTAACTCATGACCTCCATATATCCTCATATCTAAATTAAAGTTATATACTCAATAAGTTGAAGTTGCACTATGTCCTGTTTAATCACCTCTCTCCAATATTTCTTCGGCATATATTTACCTCTCTTCGTATCCATTATATCCAACATCTCACACCTCTTCATTGGACCATCTGCCCATCTCCTCTTCACATACCCAAACCATTTTTATTGTACTTCTCTCATCATGTTCACCACAAAAACTTCTTTCTTGTTTCGAATATCCTCATTCTTAATGTCATCTCTCCTAGTATGCTCACACATCTATCTCAATATCCTTATTCTCACAACTTTAATCTTCAACATGAGAGATCTTGATTGATCAACATTCCACCTCATACAATAAATTCAGTTTAATTACCATTCTATAGAACTTAGATCTTGGACGTGAGATAAAAGTTGAATATTAGTGTCTGAAAAGACCAGGTCTTAAATTTACCAATAGTGTTTATATAATACCAAAAGTGAAAAGTATAATTATCCAAATTGCACAAATCAACTTTTCTATTAGTAGCCAAAATTACAAATTTTATCAAAAATTACAAATTGAAGCATTTTATCTTTAAGGAAATCAAAGCAAAACCCAACTTCTTCAAGTATACTTTCATCTACACCACTCCTAATTATTGGTGGAAAAAAAAGCCCAAATGCAGTAACCACCACAAACCCAACCGTTAACGGACTCAAAACAAGCCCGGGTAACCGCCACGTATCCTTCAAAGCTTTTTTTACCTCAATTTCGACCACTAAACAAAGCCCGTGTAACACAAAAAAGCCCATTATTTCTCCGGAATGTCTCACACCATTATTCACGTAGTAAAATATCAGCTCATGCATTAATCCCGAAACTAAAAAAGTTGCCAGCGAGGCACTATGTTGGGCCCACTTTCTACCAATCACATTCAACAACACTAACCTCACCGGATTATATACAGTGAAACGCAGCGTATGTGTTACGGTGAGGTTCCATCTTCTTCCCCAAAAATCCTGTAGCGAAGTTGAGAAATAAGGTTCATTCGATGGTGATTCAATTTCTATGTCTAAACACAGAAACTGCTTAACGATAAGAGAAGACAACGCAATTAGGATATCAATCATAAGGAAAATCATCACACTGTAGAAAATCATCACTAATTTTGGATGAATTTCTCTTTTGTGATGAAGAATAATCTCCATGAGTACCGCAAATAGAACAACTTGTAGAGCTGAATTCATCGGGTTTTTTCTGTTATGGTTCGGGGTAAAGGTAGTTCTGAGAGGGAGAGCGGCTATGGAAATGAAGACGGGGAGTGATATGATTTTCGGATTGGGTGCATTGATAACTAACGGACCTTGATCGAAAGCGAAGAGTACGAGCTTGAAGATGGCAAGCCATGTAATGGAGAAAGTGGTGATTGCTGTGAGAAATGCAGAAGAAAAGTAAAGTGGGAGAATTGTGAAGAGGTAAAAAATGGGGAGAAGTGAAATTAGCCTTGGAATTCCTTTTGGGATTTTGGCTGAGAAGAAATAGCAGTAACAGAGAGAGGGAATTACAGAGAAACAAATATAATTTGAAGACATCTTTTTTTTTGAGATTAAAAAAAAAGTTTTAATATATTATAGATCTATGGTAATTGTCTTCTATTTATGGACCTTAGAAATGATGTGAAAATGTGTATTATACACGCAAGTTATTTGTGCAAAGTTTGTTCATTCACACATATATTGTGAGTAAAAATTGTTTGAAAAGAGATGAGATGTGATTAATATTAGCATAAACGTATCGAATTTCATCAGAATTTCAAAGTTAAACATGGTCAAGTTCTCTCGTGTTACATCCATCCCCCTTGAAGATTGACAAGGGATGGCTAAATATTACTAAAAGTAATTCAAAAATGTGTGAGACCACAAATTTTAAACATCTTTAGTCGCATGAAAGAAAATGGAATTAATGTAATATATATATATATAGTACTACATTTGCACCCAAAAGAATTGAAAACGTCTCAGAAAAAACTACACTTTTATAATAGTATGTTTACACTAAATCAAATGAATAAATACATAACATTTTTATTGTTCTTCCCTTCTCCATTATTATATTAGTGTTGCAACCTCAAAAAAAAATAAAAAAATATGAATCACTGAGAATATTTTCAAAATATAAATCATACACCTAATGAATCAAATTCTACTTACATTCAGATGAGAAAAAAAACTACATAAAAGTAGCAGGAAACAAAATTGGAAATAGTACAGTTGATTCTTCCAGAGGTACTATCGTGCTGAGTTGATAACATTGTGTACTTTTATCTATATTTGTATCTAAAAGCATTTCGCACTTGAGTATAATTCATCTAAAAACACATGTATGTTCTCTTCGTTTATGTTCGTTCTTCTTGCTTTCTCCCCCTAGCTTATTATTTGTCCCTCGTAGCTGTAAAGACAAAAACGTTTAACTATTGTTCATTATCTGGTTTTTGTACCTTCATTTTCAACTTCATGAGAAGAGGCTGTACTGTTGTTGTGTATCCTCAAGTAGTGAGGATGAGGGTGCATCTGATGGTATCTCTGCATTTTGAGACTGCATTGGAGATGCTAACGTATCAGATGGTGCATCGTCAGCAGCCAACTCCAGCTTTGACACTTCAGTAGTATCAGATGGTGCATCGCCAGTAACCAACTCCAATTTTGACCCTTCAGTAGTATCAGATGGTGCGTCCTCAGCAGCCAACTCCGATTTTGACACTTCAGTAGTATCAGATGGGGCGTTGTCAGCAGCCAACTCCAATTTTGACCCTTCAGTAGTATCAGATGGTGCGTCCTCAGCAGCCAACTCCACTTTTGACACTTCAGTAGTATCAGATGGTGCGTCCTCAGCAGCCAACTCCACTTTTGACACTTCAGTAGTATCAGATGGTGCGTCATCAGCAGCCAACTTCAACTTTGAAACTTCAGTAGTATCAAATGGTGCATCGTCAGCAGCCAACTTCAACTTTGACACTTCAGGAGAATCAGATGGTGCATAGTCAGCAGCCAACTCCAACTTTGACACTTCAGCAATAAGTGGGGTTTCATCATCTCCGTTTACAGATGGTGCTGGAGATGCATCAGGAGTAGCCGATGATGCTCCACTTATTGAAGGTGCAGGGGATGCATCAGGTGAAACAGCGGTATAGGGGGACATAGAGCCATTCATAGATCTTGCTGGTGATGCATCAGATGCAACAGTACTCGCAGGAGACTCTATATCGTCCGCTGTCTGCTGAAGGCTCCAGTACATGATGCTGGCAGTGAGAGTGAGGATCATCTTTTGGTTAACCTGTCCACACGTCCCCAAGAAGGATAGTGTCATAATCAGGTCTCAGGAATACATCTTTGCACAGAAAAGAATATAGGATGAAGCAGATGCGGGCATATTTTTCTCTGTATTGTAAGTGGACAAACAATAGTCTGTTTTTTACCCCACCCACCCCATCAGAAGGATCAATAGTGTTCCCATTTACCCTCCATCCAGCTTGACTCGAACCTTCAACCCACCAGTTGATGGTGGAGATGCTCAACCACTAGAGCTAGTCTCACTTGTCAAATAGTCTCTGTTTTAAACATGTCTTAAAAGTCCTAGAAGGTTTTAAATTTTTTTTACCTTGGAAAGTTTGTGTTGTATCTATCTGGTTCTTGTTAAGCATACTATAATGGATACAGAAACTACTAGCAGCAATTCAACATGACAGCATACTCACCTCCATGATATCCTCAGGCAACAGAAAGATAGAACACCCAAGTTTCCGTGCAACACTGATGATATAAGTAGCATTCAACTTCTTTTCCTCATCTGTCACGGAACAAAAGAAATTTCAGTTTGGAGCACTGCATCCCATAAGATGACAATAAGTAGAATGAAAAATCAGAATGTGTAAAACCCTGTTGTACTATGACCCTTTTGAGAAACTTGATATTCTTTTGGATGATGTTAGATAGAAGACCGCAAGCATTAAAAGCCTAGAAAGTAAGTTGCACCCTCTAGAAATTCAAATTCCTCAATCCATATTTTTAATACTAAGGAAGAGTTAAAAGCTAGTAGTTCACGCTAGAAAGTTGAATTCAATATTGCAAGTGCAAGTTGACATTCTTGATAGTGTAAGTGAAAGAGAAGCCTGCGGCAGTTAAGTGATGGAGAGTGACTGGGAAATGACCTTCCTCCATGCCTCAAGAAGAGAAAAAAGACGAGAAAAAATAAATTTTGCACGAATAAACTCCATACCACTTTCACCCTTGGTGACAAGATTCCAATTAACAACCCTTGGCTCCACAGCACTGAGAAGCTCGAGAAAGAATAATCCATTTGAAAGGCTCTTATCCTAAACAAAAACCACTAATTGTAAGTTAAAATCACATAAACAAAGTTGAAATTACGCCAATTGAACAGGAACTGGTGATACTTCACCTTAAAACTCTCCATTTTAGATGTTCTTCCAGTGTTTTTGACTTTTTTGTTTGCCCAAGCGAGAATATCAGCATCAGTAATCTCCTTTCCTCGGAAACGCGATCTCAAGTTCTTCAAAAGCTGAAGCATATTAAACCTCATCAACTGCCACAGGAAAGCTGGAAAAGAATGTATATATGAATACATAAGTGATGTGCTAAGAAGCACTAATTACAAGGCTTACATATGTCGTAAAGCATATCATTCGAAGAAGCAAAACTAAGGTATTTAGTTGCATGAACAACATACTCACATGAAAAAAACACACAAGATCAAAAAGTTCACTGCTGAGGATGCATAATAACAGATCATCAGTAAGGAGGGGCTCACGTATTAGGTAAGAATGCTAAACCATGAATTATGATGATTCACTATGTGCAACCACATTTACAAGCTTTGAGAATAATACAACTAAAATTCCGCATCCGTTAAAATTATAATCCAATTTTCGAGAATACTCATTTACAGGGTCCTGGAAGATTTCTTTACTTTTAGCACCACAATAACTGGACACATCTTACTATGTAAGAAAAATGTTGTGTCTTAGCTTGCTAGCTTATTGAAGATGAATCATTATACACATCACACAGAGAATGATTATAGTAGGAAAACAACCCAAAAGTTCCTTGATGGAATCATTTATAATACATAATACCATCAATAAGCTTGAATAAAGTAATAGCCCAGTTGTATTAATCATAAAATCTTGGAAGCTCATAAAGCTTGGAAGTGTTTACGTCACACACAGACAACAAGAGAAATAAGCCTCACTTTTCACATGTGAAACAAACAAAATAGATTCTGAGACATTACCAAGTATAAGCTTCTTATTCCCTTGGACAAAATCGTTTCCTCCCACATTTACAAGGGAAAGCTTCAACTGCTTCCCAATCTTGACAACTTGGTTGCAGTTTTCAACTTTCCTAAACGGCATTTTTATTGGAGGTTTGGTTGCGTGCTTCCAATTAACAGATCCTGGAGAAACCTTGTCCAACACCTCCAGAAGTACCCATCTACAAAAATGAATGGTAAAGTTGAGGCAGAGCTAAATTTTACCTACAAATTCCAGTTACAACTTTTACTAGCAGATGTCCTTTTTCATATCTGGAGTGATCCATGTAACAAGACCAATTACTTACCCATTTCTTACATCTTCAAACAAATTATTGATATAAGAGTTTATCCCAAGACTATTAATCCATAATCGAAAGCATCTCTCCTCTCTGGAAATTAGCTCGTCATCTGTCATCATCTCTGCAAAGGATACCTTCTTGCTGTCTGTAGACAATCCACTCCTGAAAAAGAAACCCATTTCTCAAAAATGGCCATCTGCTTCAACTAAAAAACTTGCATCACCCTCTCCTTTAGCGACTCAAACCAAAACCAAAATAATATAACAAGAAAACTGAAAACGCAGAGATCAGCCTCATTCATACTTAGAATGACAACAGAACTTCATTAAATGTTAAGGGCAGATGGTGACTTTTGTAGGCACATTGCTTTTAGAATCTAAGTGGAGCATCAATCAGGAATATTTGCAAAATAGATATCTCAAGCAATGAAAGAAAAGAGAGGAAAATGTAGTCATGCATGCACAACAAATACATGATTGCTTTATACAGCGGTTAAAATGTTCCTCGAAAATAATGTGATTACCCCTCTTGTGCTTCTATGATTATGTTGCCAAGTATCATTCTGAGCACAAAAACAAAAGGAACTACAAAAGTGTAGCCACGTTAGGGTCCTACCTCTACTGGAATATTTGTGCTACAAAAGAAAGATATGAATTGGCTGAACCTTCAACTATGTCCTAATTATCATACTGCAGACAACAACAAAAGGAGCCACAAAAGATAAAAAGAGAGAAGCCATGTTAGTTTCCTACCTCTGATGGAATATTTGTGCAACAAAAGCAAGATTTAAATTGGATGAGCCTTCAACAATGTCCTTAGGATCTAGGTATCTTTTGCAATCCATTTTCTCTGCATGCTCAAGAACTAAGTTAGCTCTCTCAGTGGGATCCTTGACATCCAAGGTTGCTGGGCTGCAATGCTCTGGTGCAAGTACATTAAGCAGGTAAGCATAGGCCTCCCCATCCTACAGGAAAGAGCATAAATATGTAATTGCCAAGAGGCCAATAGGCTTTAAAATCCAAATAGGTCAACATAAGTTAAGGTGTAGCTTAGATATTACACCACATTATTTGTCATATTATACCCTGACCTGGATTGGAATGTGTTTTGCATCTTCATTTCTATGATTAACTTTCTAAGGAACTTAAATAAGGAACTTCTATTTTATTTTGACAAGGTAAATAAAGCAAGAATTCCTTTAAAGGGAACTTTTTAACTAATTGATATTGGGAGGACAGGGGGAAGAAAAAGAATATATATACCTTCAAGTCAGAAGAAAAATTTGCCACAGTTTTCTGGTAACCGGCTTTCTTGAGATGAAAATTCATCCATTTTAGTAAAAGTTTTTCTGGAGCTAACCCCATGAGCTCCTCGACATCCTGAACAAGTTAACAATAATCAGATATTTGCTTGTATAGTTCGTAGATATGCACATGGATTGGAAATAAAACCAGAGCCGCTTCGGACAAGAGAGATTAAGTTACATTGCTGTCTTCCACAAGTTCCACGAGCTGAGGGGTCTTCCGGAGGTTGAGATCTGCCAATAGTTGGATCTTCAGATACCACAATCGGCAAGAACCAGGAGAGGAGAGAGCCAGAGAAAAAAGTCAGTATAATCAACCCAAATTTAAAGTGCTATACGATTAACCAAACATAATCTGCCATAACTGTAGTGCCCTTTTATGCCTCCATAAAAGCTAGGCAGAGAACACAAAGAAATATAAATCAGGAGCTAACCTTTATGATTTGAGAAATAAGCCCAAGTACTAGGTGAGGCTGCCAAGGTATAGAAAAAAAACTTATACACACATCTCAGAGGTACATTGAAGTAATGCAAATGAAGAAAAAAATACTGAACTCACTCGTCCTTCAACCAGGTCCTGAGTGCCAATATTGACAACAGTGCAGCCAATAGCCTTTGCAGAATTGAGGCAAAGGGTGTGATTCTCATTTCTCTCCCATGGGTTAATTACTCGTTTCATGTTAATAGCCCGCTCGTCTATTGTGCCAGGTACAGCTACATTGATCAGCTTACTAATGAACCACATAAAGAAAGGTATAATGAGCCAACAGAAACTCTCACCATAGAATAACATAAAAGCAGGTTAAGTTTAAATACCATAAAAGAACTCCATCCTTTGCCAAATCAAACAAAGCATTTGAAGCTGGATCTATTGGAAGAAATTGCTTTAAGAATGGATCATCTCTTAGATAGCTGTTTATATGAGCAACATAAGATGATTTCTCTGATTCACTGATCGTGTGAAGAAGTGTAGTTGTGGAAGCCTTCAGGAAGGAAGACGAACTTTTAGAACTGCCTACTTTTGGGGCAGCTCGAGCTTGTAGATTCAAGTATGTCTGTCGAACACAAGCAATTGATCATAATGTCACTAAACTGAAATTCAGAATAATGAGGTGAAAGTACAGCAAATTCCACTTTCTAGTTAATCAGCTAGAACCCCTCAAAACTTTGTTTAACTACTAGACTAATCTACATTGTTCATTTTCATTCAGTCAACAGCATTGAGTAAACAAACCAGATGAACTCGCTAATACAAATAACTTGATTAAATACTCACTTTAAGGAAGCTTTCGAAATCAATCTCATCATTCACATCTGAACCTGATTCAGCCAAGATATTCCGGATCTCTTCCTCATTAAACATCTCATTGAAAGCCTTTAATTTCGCCATCAAAGGCGGTAAGTCTCCAATTGTAACTTTACCATTTTGACTCTTAACTGAAATGAACTAAGGAACCCAAAAAACAAACAAACCAACAGATTATCAACATCCACATTCAAAAAACAATACATCAATCAAATCCAACAAGCAGAGAGAAAAGGAGTCGAAATCATACTTTCGATTTGAGGCTTCGAAGCTCCACCTGAGTGAATTGACTGTGTAGCCATTGATCGGAAACAATAACACCAACAAAAGACATCTCCCTTTCCCCCCGCGATTCCCAATACTGCTGCAATAACACAAAAAGATCAAACCCCATAAAAAAAACTTCCACTTAAATTCAACAGAAAGCTACAAAACTCAATAAAACCCAGAATTACAGCAACCCCACAAAAAATTAAACACACCCAGTCAACACTAATGGGTAAATCCAAAATGGGCAAGCAAAAAAACTGTTTTATACTTCATGCAAAGCAGAGACGTCAAGTCAATGAATCTCCAATTACCCATTACTCAACATACAAAATTATCATTCCCAGTCCAAACATCAAACTGAACAACCATATGATTGACTATAAGCCATTAACAAGTTACCTTACTAAAAAAACCAAAGATTTGCTTAAACCAACTTCGTTTTCTTGTGAATTTCAAGCTTTTGACTTTTTTTGTCAATGATAGAAAACTCTTCAACAGAGAGAGATGGGTGTTTGCTTCGATTTGGAGCAAAAACAGAGGAGGAAGAGAGAGAGAAGGAGAAGATTTGGGCTGTGGACACGCAAAGACTATGAAGAGATGAAGCCAGTTAAGGTAATGGAGGCCCACTTTGATAATGTGGGGTAAAATAAATGCTATAAGCTTCTTCTACATTCAACAACTCATCTTTTAATTTTACACCTAAGCATCAACTCCGTCACATTCCTTCTGTCTCAATTTATGTGATATTATTAGTATTTTAACAGTCAAATTACTTAAGTTTGACCGTAAATATGAATGTGGCTATGAAATCTTCAAAATATTGACAGTCAAATAACTTAAGTTTGACCGTAAATATGAATATGGGTATGAAATCTTCAAAATATTTAGTGTATTTGGATATATGAAATAATAATTACGGTCAAGTTAAACTTATTTAAATCTTGAAATACGAAAATGTCATATAAATTGAAAAAAATGCAAGTATTTACCAAAATCAATTTTATATTATTGAAGTGAGGATTTGGTATTCGATTCAATTTTAATAATTTGATGATTGATAACTAAAAGTAGATATCAAATACTAATAAATTTTTAAAGTTCGATTCTGTTTGATAAGTTAAATTTTGGTGTAATAATTTTTTATTTGATTCGATAATTTAATTTTCAGCGATTTAGGTACATAGGTAAATACAAGAGTTTCAACTTTTTCCCTTTTGATAGAAAAAAGATTATAAAATTAAATTAACTTAATAATCATCTTTGCTTAATTTACTAGTAGCTTTATTTATTGGTAATAACTAGAGAATTTCTTTTTCAATAAACTACTTATTTATTTGAACCATCTATCGATAAATGGATGAATTATACTTGTCATTATGTAAAATGCTTTTTGAGTTAGTCAATTATTAAAGTAATCAAAGCGCTAGATATTTTCTTTCTTCTTATTGTATATTTGAATGATTAATTCAATTTCGATATTCTAAATACACAACTTATTTTACTATATTCTTTATATTTTTCTAACATTTGAAAAATTTACAAAAGTTCCTACTCTCTCCTATTCTCTGATACATCATTTTACCCAATTTATCGATCGAATACATCACTTTACGTTATGTATCGAGACGTATGTAATTTAAAAATATTACGAAAATTCCTACTCTCCCCTAATATATGTTGGTCTTAAATTACAAGTAATAGTGGTTGTGGGTTGATTTAGAAAGGTAAATCATGACAATTTTTTTTTTCCTAATATGAGACAATATGTTAACGTATACGTAAATTTTGGAAAAGTAGTATTCCTTTCATTTTTTATATTATATTTGGAAAAGACAAATCATGTCATTTATTCCCCACAATTTTTGATGATATCTCATTTTGAACGATAAATAAAAATATAATTTGT
>JAJONR010003449.1:0-60000 GCA_029582245.1 Solanum etuberosum | reverse complement strand
TTAAATTTCCCAAACGATTCCGGTATTGTTCCGGTGAGTTTGTTCCGATCTAAGTGAATCGCTAACAAATTCGGAAGCTGAGAGAGCGAAGGAGGGATTGTTCCGGTTAATTGATTGTAATTCAACTCGAGCAATGTCAAATTCTTCAGCTGACTAAGGAATTCAGGGATTGGACCTGTAAGATTAGTGAAGCTGAGCCTTAACATTTTGAGATTTGTGAGCTTAGCAATTGCAGGTTGAATTGTTCCGGTGAGATTGGTGATATGATGGAATTGCAATGTTTCGAGATATGGAAGGTCTCCGACGGCTGCCGGAATTTGACCGGAGATATTGGCTTGGAAGACGGTGAGAGCATTTATCCGGTTGGTTTTCCGGTCACATTTTACGACGTACCAGTAACAGCAATCTGTGTTTGGATCCCATGAAGCTAAATGGTAAGGATTGCCTAAGTCTTCCTTTATCTGTAGAAGGACTTTTTTGTCTTTTGGATTGCATCTCACTGAGAGTGAAGGAGAAGCAAAGCAAAGAAAAAAAACTATCACAAGTGCCAAGTTCATATTCATTTTTTTTTATTTTATAAACAATCTTATATTATCAACTTAACTCATTGGTATTTATAAAACAAAAAAAAAAGAAGTCATATTTTAGCACTATGGATTTTTGGTCAAGAAAAAAATGCTACACTCACATGGTGTGTAACAGTACATAATAATGCGCCCTCTTTTGAAATTCAAACTTCAAAAGAGATCTCGAATGATATCTCACTAATTTATTAATCGGGTTCGATGGTTATTCTCACGGATATTTTAATTAAATTGATGATAAAATAAAAGTATTTTATACGAAAAAAGTTTTAAAAATCTTAGTATTTTATATTTTTATCTCAGTGAGCTGATTCAGTGAAAAATGAATAAAAAATCAGGTTGCGTAATCAAAATTTCACGATAAAAAAACTTTTTGTTTCTATTTTAATTGATTTAAGATGACACCTTCGCTGCGTAAAGCCTGTCTGGATGCCACCACCAAAAACTCTATCTTTTAATTTGTGACAATATTGTTGTAAAGGAGATTTTTCTGACGAGATATGATGCGTCATTCACGTCAAAGCAAGTGGGGTTAATAATTTCTATCTTGATCGAGTTCAAATGTCTGTTTGAAACTTTGTGCAAGGATCCAATCATAAGGGTCTATCATGCCATTTTGCCTATGACGATATTTCATAGTAGGCACATTGTTTTAATTATTTTTCAAAATATATGAAACAACTTAATGTAATGGATGTAATGGGCATATCCATTGTCCGTGCAGGTGCTCAACTTGTTCATTTTCTCCATGACAATACTATCGGGCAACCCGATACACTGCTCCGCTATACCTGCAGTACTGTATATTAATGGTGAAAGTTAGTTCTCATAAACTTTTTCCTCATTATATACATATTTATTAAATTATTATTTGGATGTAGATACTTACCGAATATTTATCTGAATTACGAATCCTTTTCATCAGCCTCAATGCTTCATAGTTTGTGAGTTTAAAGACACCCGGAGTATAAGCTCCACGGCCGTTTGCCCTACTGTCCAAACATCATACCTGTGTGAACTTGATGATCAGATCGAGAAGAAATGGAAAATGGAGAAGAAGAGTAGAGAGTACCTTGATTTGTGTGGGATTTTAGGGAAAATGATTAATATATTATAATTGAAACGACTTCTCATAAGGGGGAGAGTACCTTGATTTTTTTCAACACAAGTGTTGTGTTATCAGTTTCATTTTTCAGCAACCACGTATCGCCAAAAAAACCACCTCCAAGTTTTCGAACAATGGTATAATCCTTCTCCCAAGGATCATAACTTGCTGGAGAAGAAAAGAAAAAACAACACTGTTATTTGAAATATGGGAATAGAAAAACTTGTATTTCACTATGTAAAGAAGTACATGTATATATATAATCACTAAAGGTTCTATCAAAGGTAAGTAAATATCCTACAAATCTTTCTATGATTTAGCTAGCTATATAAGGTAAGTGAATATCTTTACAATATCCTACAATATTCGGTAACACTCCCCCTCAAGCTGGATCATTGATATTGATCATGCCCAGCTTGTTGCATAGATAGTTAACTCGAGCTCCATTTGGTGTCTTTGTGAACAAATCAGCTAGTTGCTCTCCGGTCTTCACATAGCCAATGGAAATCAAGTTTTCCTGAATCTTCTCACGAATGAAATGACAGTCAACCTCAATATGTTTAGTTCTTTCATGATACACCGAATTCGAGGCAATATAAAGAGCAACTTGATTATCACACCAAAGTTTTGCTGGTGTATGATGTTTCAATCCAATTTTAGTTAAAAGATTGTGTATCCACATAATCTCACATGTAGACTGTGACATAGCTCTGTACTCAGATTCAGCACTAGATCGAGATACAACATTTTGCTTCTTGCTCCTCCATGATATTAAGTTTCCTCCAACGAATACACAATACCCTGTAGTAGACCTTCTATCAATTTTGGATCCAGCCCAATCAACATCGGTAAAAAACTCAACACGAGTATGTCCATGATTATTATACAATAAGCCGAGTCCAGGAGCTCCTTTCAAGTAACATAGAATTTGTTCCAAAGCTGTCCAATGTTTGACCGTAGGTGCGGACATGAATTGGCTAACAATACTTACAGCAAATGCAATATTTGGACGAGTCACAATGGGGTAGTTTAACTTCCCAACTATCCTCTTGTATCTCTCTGGATCATCAAAAGGATCACCATCATCTTTCATAAGATGCACATTGGGAATCATTGGGATATTGCAGGGTTTTGCTGCCAACTTTTCAGTCTCTGCAAGTAGGTTAAGAATATACTTTCTCTAAGATAGAAGAATTCCGTTCTTGCTTCGATTTACTTCTACTCCTAGAAAATATTTTAACTATCCCAAGTCCTTCGTATGAAATCTCATATGCAGGAAAGACTTGAGGGATGAGATCCGTGCATATTCACTTCCTGTAATGACAATGTCATCTATATATACAACGAGGAGGACAATGCCAGTAGTTGATTGTTGATAGAAGACTGAGTGATCACATTTGCTCATTTTCAAACAAAACTCTTGAACCACCTCACTAAACTTTCCAAACCAAGCCCCGGGGCTCTGTTTCAAGCCATACAAAGACTTCTTCAAATGACAGACTTTCCCATACTCCCCCTGAGCAACAAAATCAGGTGGTTGCTTCATATACACTTCCTCTTGAAGATCACGATGAAGGAATGCATTCTTGATATTCAATTGATGTAAAGGCTAATTCTCGGAAGCAACTAGAGAAAAGAACAAGCTGATAGAAGTGAGTTTGGCAACCGGAGAGAAGGTGTCTAAATAATCCACCCCATAAGTCTGAGCATACCCTTTAGCCACAAGTCTTGCCTTAAGTCTTGCCACAGAACCATAAGGATTAACTTTAACGGTAAAGACCCACTTACATCCTACTGATTTCTTTTCTTCGGGTAAATCCACAAAATCCCACGTGTGGTTTTCCTCTAAGGCATGTGTTTCCTCAAGCATTGCATTAGACCATCCCGTATGACTCAAGGCCTCTTTCACTGTTTTGGGTACAGAGATGGAGTCTATAGAAGCTATCAAAAATCAAGAAGTGGACGACAATCGGTCATAGGAAACAAAATTAACAACTGAATATGTGGATTTGCAAGTACGTATACCTTTACGAAGAGCAATAGGGAGGTCAATGTTTTCAGAAAGATCAAGCAAGTCTACTGGGTACAGCTACACAATCCAGTAAATTACTTAAACAGATCACATAACTATCACAAAATTGAAGCCCTAACCAGCAAGTATCAGCCAACAAACACAAGATGACAACCGGGGAATCAACTCCAACACTTCACTTGAAAGGACGAATCTTCTCAAATAAAAACAAAAGACTCAAACAGGTCTCAAACAAACAAAGGACTAATCTGATCCCTCAAATAAAATTCTGCTCACCCAAATCAAAATAGTAGTCTAACACAAAATAGAAGATCCTTTGAGAGAAATAACCGCTTACAGATCAAAGAAACGATCAGAGAACGGAAGCAAAAATTTATTATCTCACCAGATTGATCAAGAGCACAACAACGTGTAAAAGCCCCTGGGCCTAACTCAACCCCAAAAGCTAGCTCATGAGGGAAGATTGCCCAAGTCCATATAAGGAGACCATCAGTCCATTACCCAACCAATGTGGGACTTGTTTTATTGAAAAAAGAAATAAAGGGACTAAAGTTTCGAAAAAAAAATCAACTTAACTTAATTTTTGAAGAAAAAATCGATTTCTCAAAAGAGAGTCGCCACTTAATTTTTGAAAGAAATTAAGAAAACTTAAGATTTTCAAGAGATTTAAACAAATTAAAATCAATTGAAATTCAAAGGGGGTTCGGGGTTCAATTTACATTTCGAGAAGGTATTAAGCATTCAAAATGTCCGCTAACTTGCGGTTGACCAACGATTTGACCAAGAACATTTGACTAATTAAAAAAAATTAACTAAGTTGGAAAACCTTTTTATTTTTGAAAAGAAATAAACTAAAGGAATTTTTAAGGAAAGACTTATATGTTGACAAAACAACTAATGAAATAAGAAAGTAGATATAAATACTACAATTTGATCCTAAAAAAAATAAGAAATGATTTTTTCTTTTGGGAATTTAATTAAATACAAACCAAAACAAATAAAGGGTTAGTTGAGTTAATACAAATCAAATAAATAAATAAACGCAATCCAAATGAATAAGAATGTAATGGACTTGGGCCTAAAAAAAAATATTTCCAGCTGTTGGACTTTTCTTTTGGGCTTTCTTGAGCCCAATTTCGCCTAAACCTGTATATTCTGCGTATATTGAGTGTATATCATTGTATACGACTTGTATTTGACCCATTTTGGGTTTTTCGAAACCTGTATTTTCATCTTTTAACCTTTACTCCTGTATTTTGTCGCCTTGGACCTGTATATCAATATTTCTGTTTGTATAACAGTGTATACAACACGTATATCGATGTATACAAGTTGTATTTCGGCCTGTTTCGGACTTTTCGGAACCTCTATTTTCAATTTTTAACCTGTTCGCCAGTGTTTTGATGCCTTGGACCTGTATATTAATATTTTTATTTGTATAACAGTGTATACAACGTATACATCGACCCTTTCTCAGACTTTTCGGACACCGAAAATTCAACTTCCAGCCCATATTTGCTGCTTTCAATCTGTTCATCTACTTCATGATTTGCAAATGGGGATGACTCGAGAAACATGAATATTGGGCCTTTATGGCCCGATAAGAAAATGCGAGGAGAGGAGATAGAGTCCATGAGGACTCGAAATGAATTTTCACATGCAAAAGAAACAAAGGAAAAGAGTTAATATATGAACCAACTCAAGATAAAAGGAAATACATTGGTTTGTTGTATACCAACTCAAGAGGGGAAGAAGTTAACATATAATCCTAATAAATTGACATACAATCTCACTTGAGGGAAGCATACAAAAGCACGTTGACAGGCAACAACTTTAAAGAAATAACTAGGGGGGCACGATAGTTACTCAAAATTAACGAATTAATATGCTGACTAACAACATGCATACTATATTAGTCCACATCTTGAGACAATAATTAAACAAAACTAATTATTAAGACTATACAGATTAACTTAAGACAATAAATGTTAAGACTTGTAACCTTATGTCACTAGATAGTATTCAAAGCACTACATGGATGTATACGACGACTAAATTAAAAGACACGTGAAAAGATAGGTAAGGAACACATTGCTTTGACTTACTCTAAGTTGAATCACATTTACACGGTAAAACAACTAACCACAAATTATAAAGAAGCATACCAAAAACAAAAACGAAAGCTTAGAACTAAAAAAAAAAAAAAAAACAGTGACTAACATGATACCATTAATACTCATTCTTTGCCATATAAGAACATATAATAGGCAACTCGATCAACACATAGCCACAGTTATGATCCTGATATGAAATGGAGGCTATAGACTTCACAACGGAAGAAGGATACACTTTCTTACAGACAACTTACGCAATTAGCAACTTAAGCCAAACAATGAGTGAGCTTGTGGCATCAAGAGACTTCCAGTAAGGAAAAATTAAACATATTAAAGCTACACTGATGTAAAACCGATAGGCTGACATCCAAACGCCAAAATAATTAACACCACATTACAAACATCAGAACAACCTATATATTTTTTTTTTTAACAAACAGAGGACAGATTACGCTGAGCATTCGAGATACTAACAATGGTAAGCAAATCATTAACTAAATCTGAGACATCACAGAAACGAACACGAATCAACATTTAAAGAGGGCAGTGCCAATATTCAACTCACATCTAGGCACATCCTAAAAAACGCGATCATTCCAGATACATACAAGTCGAGAAGAAAGAAAACGAAACGAGATAAGGATGAAATTATCACCTTTTCATGGGCAGCAAACTAAGACGACAACAATCTTGGAACGACTTCACCACCACCAACGGATTCTAGTGAAGAAACTTTTGATGAAAGCTTCAGAAAAAAGAGACTAAAATACGGAGCTTCCCTTATTCAGTTTATCACTGTGTATTCCTTATAAACAGTATTTATAGAGGGAATATTGGAATCTTTAAAAAGAGGGGAAACGGGTGAGAAAAATGGATGAAATTTTCGAATTCCCCCTTCGAATTTCGAATTCCTTCTTCGAGGATAAGGTTGGCAACGGATTCTTGTACGAATTGGAATGGAGAGGCGTCTGATTTAGGGCAAAGGACGAACGTGGAAGGGGATGAAGCCACCTGGCTTAATTCGAGAACAATCTCGTACGAATGATAAGAACGCGGAAGAGGACGAGGGTGACGCGATTTCTGGGATGAATCCGCTGCTGGACGATAACGGAATGATTCGATTTGGGTCGCGATTTCGTATTGTTGAAGAAGAACGAAGAGTATAGGGGTGGGGTCGCATTTTGGCATCATTGGGTGTCTTTTGCTGAGAAAAGGAAGTGGGCCGGGTCGGGTATTGGAAATGTTTGAGTTGCTGGAAGTTGGAGAAATAATGGGCTGCTAAAGGGTTGTGAAAGAGCCCAAAATCTTGGTTTTAAGATGGGTTGAAGAAAAAGGTTCGAAAAAATTGATTAACAATTTAGCCAAACGGATTAAAGAGGTAACCAAAAATAGTTAATTTAGTAGGCTCGTCCAGAATTCAAATAGCACGAATTAATATAATCAATTTAAGAGCTTCTTAATCTCAACGAAATTAAATATTTAACCTAATTATAAACTAAATGATTTAAAATTATAATCATAACTTAAACTGAAGTAAATTAATAAAACAACTTCTCAAATCGACGAAATAAAATAATTAAACTAAATAACTTAACATTGTATACATACTTTAAACCAAATTAATTTAATTGAATACTTAATTAAGATAAAATCTTTTTGAGACGATTTTCAAAAAATTCATAAATTATGCTAATTATATATATAGATATGTAGAAATATGTTCATTATTTGCAGATTATAAAATTTACAAGATTAATTTAAAAACTTGAAAATTGCTTTGAATTTTATAAATATACTTATTTCAAATTATTGGAAATAAAAGAAGCTCGAAAATTAATTCTGTCAGGGAGGGTCAAAATTGGGTGTCAACAGGACTTTTACCCACTCTAACACCCCCCTTCACGCCCAGGCCCAACTGGCGCGTAGATCTGGAGCCCAAACGGGGATGGACCTGGCTCTGATACCATGTTATTTGAAATATGGGAATAGAAGAACTTGTATTTACTATGTTAAGAAGTACATGTATATATATCACTAGAGATTCTATCAAAGGTAAGTAAATATCCTACACATCTTTCTGTGATTTAACTAGCTATATAAGGTAAGAGAATATATTTACAATATTCTGTAACAAACACAAAACAATTAAATTGAAGGAATAATATTGAATTTTTCTTTCTATGAACAATATATTACTGTTTAATTATGTGATTATTCAGTTAATATATATTGACTAAATTGAATTACAAACTAACTTTGGAATTAATATAGATAGAAAGCCTTTTTCAAATCCTATAGGATATAATAAACTTTATAATATGAGTTGAAACAGATATGCAGGTTCGTAGTATAAACAGATCAAGCACACAAAAATAGTAAAAGAAAGAAAAAGAGCCAAAATCAAGCTGTGATGTTGCCTCAATAAGCTTTGATCTCAAAAATTAAATATTGGGATCAAAATTAAATCATCAAATTTTATAAAAATGTAATCAGTATTCTCAATAGATCAAAAGATGCAATAGAAAAGAAAACAATATACATAAATGAAGTACTCACATAAATGCAAACATCATCGTTATCGGAAAAACAGTAAACAAATACTACATTTTACTGGAAAAGACAAATAGCGTATCATCGAGAAAATTAAAAAGGAGATACAACTATCTACCAAATAATGCGAACATCATTATCATCTGAAAAATTAAAAAGATACAACTATATATATATATATATATATATATATATATATACACCCAGAAAATATAAATAGCATTGGAAAAAATAGCACAACTTCTAACAAAAAGCAAACAATATCATCGTCTGGAAAAAAAACATAGAACAAAAACGCAAACAATATATACCCTATAATAGCTTTGAAAAAAAGAGTACAACTACCCACAAAAAGCAAACAATATCATCATCGGCTACCCAGAAATGAGAAAACGCAAATATTATCTATCTAGAAATGTAAAAAGCATTGAAAAAAAGAGTACAACTACCCACAAAAAGCAAACAATCTCATCGTCTGGAAAAAAGCATAGAACAAAAACGCAAACAATATATACCCAGAAACTATAAATAGTATTGGAAAAAAGAGTACAACTATCCAAAAATAGCAATATCATCATCGGTAAAAAAGTATAAAACTATCTGCCCAGAAGTGAGAAAACGCAAACACAATCTACCTAGAAATGTAAATAGCATCGGAAAAAAGAGTACAACTACCCACAAAAAGCAAACAATATCATCATTCGGAAAAAACATAGATCTACCTAGAAATCAGAAAATAAATAATGTAAATAGCATCGGAAAAAGAGTACAACTACCCTAAAATAGCAATCATCGGGAAATAAGCATAGAACTATATATGTACACAGAAAACGCAAACAATAGCTACCCAGAAAACGTAAAGAACATCATAATGTGGAAAAATAAATGCAAACGACTTTGTAATGGAAATATAATTCAAATCTGTATACTAACCAGATGAATTGAAGACACAGAAAACCAACAAAGTTGTTATGATTCCGAACGCCATGCTTAACTCTTTTCCGTTCATGTTAGCTAGCTAGTAGTGCGACGTGTGTGCGCTGTGTACTAAAGAAGAGATGTGCGCGTGTGCTGTGAGGATGAAGATAAAGCTTTCTCTCTATGAATATTGGAAGAATGTTGAACTTCTGTGAGGATTTTCTATGAGAATGCTTACAATATAAAGAGGTAAGGGAATGTGTTGGTGACTGACTATACTATATTGTTAGTGAGATGTAAACTTGTTGTAACGGTATGAGTGGGATGAGAATATGAACTTCTAACAGAATGTGTCAGTGGGATAGAGGCTCATAATTAATCGATTATTTTTTGAAGCTAAATTGAGTTACGTAGATTAATTCAATATATATTTTAAACACAAATTAACTTTGGAAATCAGATAGATAGAAAGCCTTTTTTCAAATCCTATAGTATAGTAAAAAACTTTATAATTTGCGTTGATGCAGACATGTAGGTACGTACAGACAAACCTAAAAGTATATACAGACCAGACACACAAAAATGGTACTCTAAAAGAAAGAATAGCCAAAATTAAGCTGTGATATTGCTCTGATACTGAGTTTTGACCTCAAAATAAAATCATCAAATATTACTTAGAGGAGTAATATTTATTCATATATAATATTTTAAATTAAGGAAAGAGGTCATGCAGCGCCTTTCTCTATCATTTCCTTATTTAGCTAAACACTAAAGTCTCACCAGTAAGGGAAGGAGTCATATAACTATTATTTTCATCTTTGTACGTAAAATTAATATTTGAATAGGTATTTGGAATTATAATTGAAAATTTTAATCATGATATTAATTTTTTTAAATTTTTTTTTTTCAATAAGTTGTGCTAATTAGAGCTAGGGTTCGAATAGTGCTAAATTTGGAAACGACCTACCGAATTACTAAATTATTGTTGTGATAAATTAATTATTATGTTATGTATTGTATTGTGTTTTATCTTGTTTTTAAATTATTATGTTATGTATTGTATTTTTAAATTAAAATTTTCATCTTATCATTTTAATTTTGTGCATTTTTTATAGTAAAAATTTATAATAAAATTATATTATTGACGAAAATTAGAAAAAAAATATTTTAATTCGGGATGAAAGTAGTATATATTAAACAATATATTTTTTAAAATATTATATTACATTTAAAAAGAATTATGAATACTAGATATTTAATTAATGACAAACAAAGTCACTTTCTTTTCTTCCACTCTACATTCTAGCTTTTTTTACGGACCAGAAGAAGAACAAAAGGGAAAACTTATTTTTTTTTTTAAGAAAAAAACAAAAGATATGAATCCTCTATTCCAATTGTTCCTTTTTGACAGGAATCGAGAAAGATTTTCCATTCCTTAGCCGGATTATATGTAAAATAATATGTTAATTAGAAAATAATAAAATATTTTTTTGGCTATCTCTTTATATATATTTTTAAAATAATTTTAAAGAGGTGGTGTTTTATTAGTGGAGCGTGAGACGTGTTTTTATTGTTTATCCCCTCTCTATGGTAAATTTCGTGTAATAAAAGCCCCAAACTTGTGCTAATTAGAGCTGGGTTCATCGTCTCCGATTGGCAATTGTTATTTGCTACTGCTGCTGTTTTCTCCCCGTCGATATGGCCAGACATAGGTACTATTTCTCTCTCTCTTTTTTTTTTTTCTTCATGCAATATAGTTTTCGAAATTATGAAGAAGAAACAATAGAGTAAAAAGCTCATCTTTTTTTTTTTCAGGGGTAAAAATATTATGAAACAACATATTAGGGCTTGGAATGGGAGGAGTTTTATGATAATTGGATTTTTAATTGCCTGCATCTTTGGAATTCTTATCAACCTTAAGGTAGCTAAGCCTAAACCTGAACCTGTAGCTGAATCTGGAAAGAAGTTGATGGAAAAAATATTAAGAGATACAAATTCTCTTCCAAAAAAAACAATGTCGATTCCAACTCCAACTCAAAATTGTCACTTTGCTACGTCGCAAGGAAGAAGGTCATACCAGGAGGATCGAGTAACATGTGACCTAAATTTTACGATTCCTCTGTCTGGTAATGTTTAATTAGCTTGAATTTATAATATGCATACATATACCACCTCCAAACACACACTTGTTGTATGAGGTTTGACATATTAGACTATGATATTCTTAATGATGTAGGGGGCGGCGACATTGAAGAGGTGAGGATTGGGGCGGTGGCAGTATTTGATGGTCATATTGGATCCTCTGCTAGTGATATGGCCGCAAGGATATTTTTGGACAAGTTTATGGTTAACCTCAATAACAACAGTATTGAACAATCTTCTGACTTGAAGGAAATACTAAAATCATCTTTAGCAACAATTATTAATGATATTGATGCAGAATTCACCAAGGCAAGGACAAAACTTGTGATATTTTTTTCTTTTTTTTTTACTTCTTAATGACTTGGTTGTTCACATTCTTTAGGTTGCTTTCGAATATCATCTTTATGCGGGATCTACTGCTGTTGTTGCCCTCATATATAACAATCATGTTTTAGTTGCAAATGTTGGTGATTCAAAGGCTTTTCTTTGCTCTCAGAAAGAAATATCTCATGAAGACGGTGAGGGTGATAGTTTCTTCTCTTCTGTTGTTATCCCCTTCTATTATTATGAGTTTGATACTTCCTCCGTTTTCCTTTTCATAATAATGTTTGTAATTTTTTGAACAAAATCTGTAAGTTTCCCTTGAAACATAGTAACACCCCAATGAAGATTATATGGAAAACGACCGCAACAAAGCAACTCATGGGTTCAAATCCCGTCACAGCTAAAAACTTGGTAGTTAAGTGGAGAAGGAAAAAGGGGCTGACCCATTATTCACCTAGTTTCGAACTTTGCTTGAGGATTTCTCGGTTAAAACAAAAACTTTAGATCACTGTTTTATGCTTCCAACTAGTAACTTATGGACTAATACGGGCTCAAAAATGAAGGAGAAAGATTGATGTTAATAACTTGCAAAAAGGGAAAAAAGCAAGGAGATAATACAAGATTGAAGTTAATACTGTAGAAAACTTGGCTGATTTTTTTAGTTATTAATTGTCTTTGCCCTGTGGTCTCTCGATGTGCCTTATAAGCGTCATCTGATCTTTATTAGGGATATCTAGTTATTTTTCCATGCTTATTACTGTCAGTAGTAGTACTACTGTCATCCCCGGGGATCAGATGATACTGTACATTATAGTTTCTCAAATATCCTATTCCCAAGAGTTTATGTTTTTCAGAATAATTTTAGTATTGCAGGTTACAAATACTGCTGCTGAAATAGTAGATGTTAATATTGTATTTTGATTTGTTTTCTGAGACATCACTCTGTAGGTGCTGCTTCCTTGGGTGGTCTTCTCGTCAAGGAGTTGACGAGTGATCATAATGCACATAGGTTGGACGAGAAGGCTAGGGTTGAAGCTGCTGGAGGTGTATTTAAATCCATCCCTGATTATGTTCCTCTTCTCATGGGCCACTTTCCCATGACTTGAGCTATTGGTGATGTTCCTTTAAAAAGGTATGACTTCTAGAAGGCGGTTAATCTTTTCAATGCATTGCAGTTCCTGTTTCATGATTACATGTGTGTGTGTATATAACATGTGAATATCATAACGTTGATGGATTTGTTGTGCTATTTTTTCAGATATGGCATCATAGCTGATCCTGAGGTTACTGATTGACTATCTTTAACTTCAAAAGATGAGTTTTTGGTGGTGGCATCTGATGGAATATTTGAAAGTGTAACTCCCCAGGCAGTGTGTGATTTTCTAAATGAAGTAGAGGACTATTCAGATCCATCATTATTGGCTCGCCAACTCATTGAGAAAGCATATTTAGAAGGCAGCAACGATAATTTATCAGTCGTTTTGGTTCCACTTGGACCCAAGGGACCTCTTGTTAGATGATTTATCAGTTATTTCTGGTATGTAGAGGTTTTAGAGAGAAAATTTATTGTGCATATCGTGATTTGGTGACTGGAAGTTTAAGCCAAGTTAAGTGTTTCCACAGTGACTGGAAAGTTTACATTCATTTTCTGTCAGTATATTTGTGCGACTACCTCTTAAAGAATTGGAAGGCCTAGAGTATACTAGGACGTGATTTAAAGTTGAAGATGAATCATATAATTTCTACATTGTAACAAAAGGATATGTTTACGAAATTCACAAAGTAGGCGTAGTGTTATGAGCACTTCTTTAACATATAGTGTGACCATGTTTAAGCAACTCAGATGACGCATAGTGCGTATTGGAAGTCGAAAACATTCAAATCCCCAAGTATGAACTCCATGATAACAAGTCCAATATCACCATACAGCATCATCTCAAGAAGCTTCTCCAAATAAGTTTACTGAATTTGGTGAAGCTTTAATATCAGAGAAATAAGATTTTGTGGCTGATAACACACTAGAAAGTGACACTATGATTGTTCAAGACCTTGTGACTGATAACACACTAACTATGAATGTTCAAGACCTTGTGGTTGATAATACACCTAAAATTGAGCATGCAATACACTTGCACAATCAGATGAAATATATCAAAAAGTCACATAGACAGGTGAAGGAACCCATATGGATGAAGAATCATACCATCCAAAAGAAAGGAAGTACCCATCTATACCCTATGAGAAAACATCTCATAAATATCAATGCTATCTAACCAAGTTCTCTAAACTAGTGGAAGCACATAGATTCTAAGAAGCTACTGCCAAAGGTTCAAGGTGGATAGTGACTAACTACTTTGAATACACTTAAAAACACCTTTGGTTCTGCCTGATGCCGCTGGCTATCACGCTCAACTTCTTCTCTACTCGATGCTGTCCGGCAATGCTCTTCAATTTTGTGAGCATTAGGTAAAGTTTAGTATGCCTTCAGATATTGCATCCAGTGCTTTCTCTTTTGATATTTGACCAGCTTCTCGATTTCTTCTGTTACTTCACTTGTTCTCCCATCTCCTATTAGACAACAATGAAAAACTCATTACATATAAAAGACAATACCAAAGTTGCATCCACCAAACCCCTTCATGACATAGTTATTGTGGAGGTTCCACAATATCAATTTTATCCAACTCGTCATCAGACTTTATAATGTCATCATCCAGTTCATCAAGATGCTCCTCACCACCTTGTTCCTGTGAACTCATTCCTCGGTATCAATACATGAAAATAAATAACATTGAATGTCATGTTTCTAAATATGCGAAAAGGATCACAACTTCTCAAAGTACCAAATATCATGAAGTATAACGAATCCTACTGATTTACTTCTTACAAAATGAGGGAAATAGTATTAGTATGGGGGAAGATGAGGGGCAATATCATGTTCATGTGTGACCCGTATTGTATTTGGCACCCATTTGCTATATTAGGACACAAGCAGCATTCCCGATTTGAGGTTGTCCAAATATCATAACTGAAACATTCCGCGAGCCATGATTTACTGTGAGATCCAATATAATCCACAAAAAGTAGTCATGGCCCTTCCCATGGAATGTCCTGTCACCATTATGGGAATGTATTGTCAACAACTCCTTGGCAAGAAGACCACCCAAATAAGCAGCACCTACACAGTGACGTCTCAGAACACTATATTAACATCTACAAGTTCAAAGCAGTAGTTGTAACCTGCACTACTTAAATTATTCTAAAAACATGAATTCTTGGGAATAGGATATTTGAGAAACTACAGTGTACAGTATCATCTGATCCCCGGGTATGATAGGAGTACTACTACCGCCAGTAATAAGCATGGAAATATAACTAGATGTCGTCCCTAAACTATTTTAGCATAATAAGGAATCAGAAGACCTGAAATATAGAGCTTACCCAGAGACCACAGGGCAAAGGCAATCAACAACTAAAAAAATTCAGCCAAATTTGCTACAGTGTTTACTTCAATCTAGTATTATCTCCTTTTTTTTTTCCTATTTACAAGTTATTAACATCAATCTTTCTGCTTCATTCTTTCTTTTCTGCAGATTCAGGTTCGAATGCAAGCTTATATTTAAATTTTATAAGAATTCCAACAATGCAGGCAATAAAAATTCCATTTATCATATTCCAAGCCCTAAATTGTTGTTTCTTCATATCTTTACCCCTGAAAAAAAAAACGAAAAAAGATGAGATTTTTACTCTGTTGTTTCTTCTTCAAAATTTCGAAATCTATATTGCACGAAAAAGCAAAAAAAAAAGAGAGAGAAATAGTACCTATTTATGGCCATCTCGATTAGCGAAGAACGGGAAAAAGCAGCAGCAACAGCAAATAGCAATTTCCAAAATCCAAACTGGAGATGATGAACCCTAGCTCTGTTGTACCCAGCAGCAGTAAGTTTTTGCTTTTGCTTTTTTTCATGCAATTTTACTTATTATAGAAAATTTAAAAAATTGCAAAGCTAATAGGCATACGACTAATAAGTTTCTATAGCTATAGTTTCAATAATTGTGTTTCAATAACTATATTTCGCTTATCAATATACGAAAATGATAACTATGTATCAGATGCTATTTCCACATTTTTTATCTTGATCAAAACAAGTAATTTACATATCTTGATTGTTACACTATTTATAGGAAAAATTACTTTAAAATCTACCTTTTAATAAATAATTACTAATTTTAGCGTTTATTTATTACTATTTGTAGCAATATATAGCAATATTATGATAAATCTGTAATATGTATTAAAAGTAAATTATGTATGTAATATATATGTATTATAACTATTTTAAAATATATTATGCTTGTTTGGTAAGAAATTGACACATTGTATTATAAATGTATTAATGTGTGATAAATGTATTATTCATCAATAAAACTTGTATTATATGTGTTTTATAAATTGTGTCTATGTAATATGTATTAAAATTGTATTATAAGTGATCAAGTGAAAAGAAAATATTATTGCTATAAATGGTAAATATTTTCTTAATATAGTATATTTATGTAAGTTTCCCCTATTTATATGTACAATATAAACAATAATAGCCTGATACATTTATACAAATTTGTGATACACACGCTCGATATTCAAAACGTATCTAATCCATCTCAATTGTTAATTCATTTATTTTATGTATCATATAAATTATATTATGGTGATACATTTTTATACAAATCACAATCAGATACAAAATAATGACTACATTATAATCCATAGATACAAAATTACAATACACGCTCGTCATTTTTTTTAAATAAAGATCAATAAAAATTACGTGCAGATATTGAGATGGATGTGTGGACATATTAGGAGCGATGAGATTAGGAATGAGGTCATCAGGAAGAAGGTGTGAGTGACCTCTGTGACAGACAAGATGAGAGAAGCGAGATTGAGATGATTTGGATATGTGCATACGAGGTGTGTTGACGCCAAAGTGAGAAGGTGCGAGAGCCTGGTTGTAGGAGGTACGTGGAGGAGTAGAGATAGATCGAAAAAATATTGGGGAAATATGATTAGACATGATATGACACAACTTCATATTACCGTGGACATGACTAAATAGAAATGAGTGGAGGTCACGTATTATGATAAAATGAAAGATCTTTTTCCGACAAGTCTTTAATTATAACTTTTCACATGACATGTTTAAGATTACAAAATTAAAGTACATTTTAATATATTCTACGTATCTTTAATTTAAGATTATAACTTTCTTAAGTTTCATGTCAACTTAAACAGAGGATAATTTAGTCATTTAAATGATGAACAAAAAGAGTGAGAATGCAATAGCATGAGAGAGACAATATAGTAAAAACAGAGCTAGAGAGAAACACCGAAGTGCTTAAACTTTTCCTTCTAACTCAGATAGTCAACCAATTGTGGGCATACATAAGGAAACATAATCTTCGAGATTTGAAAAACAAAAGGAAGATTATTTGCAATGATGAGTTGTGTTTATTATTTGAGACAGATTGTATTGATATGTTCAAGATGAATAGACTGCTAACTAAACATATAATCACTCTCGATCCTTCAAGTATGATTACATCAACAATTGTTTCTCTTTGTTATTTGTTTGGACGATCGTGACAGTTAAATAAAACTTTGAATTTATTATTACACTAGTTTCTGCGAACGTACATTGCATTTTGTATTCTTGTTATTTATTGAAATATGTGCACAACAATTCTCTTTTTAATTTTTTGTTATTTTAAACTTCACGAAATGATTTTGTGTTTTTTTAATTTACATAATCAATATTTGTTAAGTCGTATAAATATAAATGTATATGAAATATAATATAATCATTCGTGAGATATTGACGATAAAATATTGTCGTTGTTGACACCCAATTTTGACCGATCTTTAACTCTTTCGGAAATGCTATTTGATTAAATACGTATTTTCAAAACATATTTCGAGTTTAAAAATTTTAATCGATTTTGTCTAAAAATTATATATTTTAGTATGCATATTTTATAATTCGCCAAAAAAAAACTATTGTAATTAAATTATTTATTTATCGATAATTAAACTCGAAATATTTACTTTACTCGAATGTTTTAAAATTTAACTTTGTTTAATTTGTATGAAAATTTTATAATATATGTAGTATTTTATTAATTGAATAACATTTCCTTAAATTTTCCTCCAAATCATTTAAATTTTAGCCTTCTATTCTAATTCCTTTCAATTCTAGCCTATTCAATTCCAATTTTATTTCAATAGTAACCACCCTTTCATTACAATTCTAGCTTATTGAAATTTTGGCCTATTCTTATTTCAAATTTTCAAGACTTCAAATCCTCATTTTAATCTTATCCGTCCATACTTTAGTTAAAATCTAAGATCGAATCCTGATCGTCCATATTATTCAAATCAACGGATGAGATCAATTCCCTATCTCTTTCCTATTTTAATACTCAATCAACCCAAAACTCAAAAGAGTTGTTAGGTCGTGCACCGAAACTCGTTTTGAGAGAAACGGGGCGCGACAGTCGCACTTCATGAAAAGTATGACACTATTACATTTAAGAAAAGTGATAAAAATGTGAATTTACTAGAAGGAAAAAGAAAATAATATAATTGTTACTTCTTCTGTCTTATTTTATGTGAGGTAGTTTGACTCGGTACTTGTGGTTTAAAATGAACGATAGAAATTTGTGTGGCTATAAATCATTTCATTAAGGGTAAAATGGACATTTAAAAGTTAAATTATTACTTAATATTGAGATGTGTCTTTCTTTTTTAGACTAAACAAAGAAAAATAAGTCATATAAATTGGGGCAGAGAAAATACTACTTTACTACGGAACCAAAAATTAAATACCGCAAAATAAAACATAAAAGAAATGATAACCTTGGATTTGTATATATACATATTTATGTGCTAGTTAAAAAAAAGAATTAAATACTGCAAAAAAAGTTAGGAACATATAAAATAAATTATAAACTTGGATTTGTATATATACATACTTATGTACTAATCAAAAATATAAATGAATTGTGTAAATGAAAATTTGAAACAAAAGTATTTCCAATTGATAAATAAAAAGGAAACAAAAAATTTGCCCACTTTATATAATTTTAACTTCCATCATCCATATAATTAGACATCAAATCAATAAATCAAGGTTTAATGAAACAAAAAAGGAAAAAAACAAAAGTATTACTCCACCCTACTTAAGTTAAACTTCTGTTGCCCATAAATTAGACACATAGTGAATATAGAATTGAAATATATATAGGAAAAATATGAGAGGTGAAAAGGCTTATAACTGAGTTGAAATATAATATTTGATATAAAATCATGTCTTTTTGAATTCTTACATGTAGCATTGTAGGCTCAAAGTTGAAAAATGTCGAAATAAGTGAAAAAAATTGTAACTGATAAGTCCTTATGCTATTGTATAATTAGAGAATATCAGTTTTAGAGATAAATACTTAGTGAAAGAGGAAACTTTTTTAGAAATTAGAAATTAATTAAAGCAAAAAATACTCAATTGGATTAACAAATAATAAGGTTTTAGAGAATATGATCTCTTATTACTATAAAAAAAATTGAACTACTTAGGTATCTTTATTAGTAGAATATCTAAAAGAAAAAAAAAATACTAAATATATATATTTGATCAAGTGTTTATAAATATCGGTAAATTAAAAAAACTGACTGCTTATCCTATTTAAATATGTGGCACCCACAACCTCTGAATCCTAGATCTGCCTCTGTGGAATCCATTAAGATGTTAAAAAAATTATTAAGGCTTTTAAATTTCTTGAAAATAGTATATGAGATGGTATTTATTCTACATTTAAAATTGTCATAGTGCAACTAATGAGTTTCTTGGCCTAAACATAAAATCGATTCACATTTAATATTAAGACATTTCATAATTACAACTAACTCTCGCAATTCTCCAGTTTCACAATTGTGCTTTAATATTTCTTAAACAGCGTGCTTATGACCTTTTAAATTTATGTAAATTAAATAAGAAAAAACAAAAAAGGAAATTATCAAGAAGATTAATTTTTAATCAATCAAATATTTAATAATATTTTAATTTAGTATAGAGATAAAACGGTAATTCAAATTTAGTATGAATTACCTCTAGTGGTATGCACATGGCATAATCTCAAACTTATTTATATGATCAAGTAATTCTCAACTCGGTGAATAATGATCCATTCCTCCATCCTTGTCCACTTAAATATCATGGTTCGAACTCATGATATGTATTTAACGTGTTGTGCTCATCATAATCTCTAAGTTTATTCTCACACTTAACTTTAATGCTACAGAGTACATACATTGTATTATTAAATAACGAATGATCTGTTTTGTAGAAAAAGATCAAAAGTCCGTGAACCTAAAACTCACATGCTAAGTTCACAAGAGTTACAGTTCAAATAAACAAAATTCCAAATCTTGTCACTTTCCAGTTTCCATCCCTTTGTTTTGCTTATATAACAAACAAATTCTCAGTTCACAATTCATCAAAATGGCTAAATCATACAGCACAATCATCTTTTTGGTTTTTGCACTAATCATGACAGTAACATCAAATGCTGCAGAAACACCAGCAACTATTTGCAAGGTCACAATCAATGACCTTGTACTATGTTTACCAGCAGTAATGGGGAAGAAACCTCCAAAACCGACACCGGATTGTTGCGCAGTTCTACGCAAGGCTGATACAGAGTGTATGTGCAACCAGAAATCCGAGTTGGGGAAATTTGGGATTAGTCCTGAAGCTGCAATGAATCTGCCTAAGCAATGTAAAATTAATGTTCCCCGTCGATGTTAACGTCCCCAGTTTCCACTTATGGGATTTTTATGGGATTTTCGATGAATATGTTGAGAATAATTTAAGAAAAGTCACTTTATTGTGAAGTTGACTTTTTTTTATGTGTGTGTTTGTAATTTCTGTTATTTGAGTTGTTGGGTTATGTTATTCGTATATGTTTTTTTTATGCGCACACCGATGGACTACAATAAATATGCCTCGATCCTTAGCAAGTTGGGAATATTGACTATATGATTCTCAATTTAAGCGTGTCTTGAAGGAATTAGATAGTCTTTTTAATATGGTTTTAAACAATAATCACCGTAAGAGCTCGCTTTTAGAGTTGAGTTAGGGTTAAGGTTCATTTTTTATTAGTTTCGATCCAATATTACAAAGTATGTTGTATAGTGACGAAACATCATTAAAAGTATGTTGTATAGTGATGCTTCATCGTAAATTGACTAATTTTATACTGTCTGATTACTGTGTGTATCCTCTTTTAATCGAGCTGAAGATGGGTAATATGAGCAAACTCGGACCTCAAAAAAATAGAGCCTTGTTTGTTAACAATGACAATGGAAGCCCAACTCATCATGGGCCCAATGGGCTTTATGAGAAGTTGAAAACCCACTTTGAAAATTGATTAAACTACTACAACATATATTATTGGCTGATTTATGCAAATATTCCTTTTTATACCCCGTTTAGATTTTGTTCTTATTTTTAAAAGTTGTACAAGTATATAACCCTTGAGATCGATAAAATATTAGATTTATCGTCTAACGTTTATAAAATTTCAGAATATTATCTAATGTTTGTTCATAAAATCAAGAAGTCAAGTCTTCGTTGGTATTATATTGTATTTTTTATATAGTAATTAAATTACTAGTGAATATGACTTGACAAATGGAAAAAAACAAGAGATACAATAATACTAGGAAGTAATTGACAAGATAATAAAAAAGTTGCAAAAGCTCAAATTGAATGTGTAATAAATTACATCATCGTGCAAACAACTACAACGTCCTTTTCTGTTGAAGAATTCTTAAGGCCACACAAACGCGTATTGCTGATATGATCTTGTTTTTCTCGGTATTTGGTATCTGTTTTGCGTTTTGATTAATTTAAATTTGTGTCATATAAGACTTATTTAAGAGAATAACGAGTTCTATTGAGATTTTTTTTTTAATACTCGAGATTGATCCTGAAATCTATCACTAAAAGTGAAAGATCTTATTCATCCCATTACAATTCGATGTGGTTAAATTAATGATATATCCTAACGGCAACTTGAAGCACAACGTCATTGTTCAAAATTTGTGGGCCTTTTTTTTTCAGGTTTGGAAAAATCAAAATTGGGGATTGGATTTAATGCACAATTCTTTAACTCTTTTGTATATAACGAATAAAGGTTTTCTATTTTCTTACCAATAATACTTCTTTCGTTTATTTTTACTTGTTTATTTTTATTTGTTCAGATTAAAATAATAAGAGATAATTTATCACTTAACTCCTAATTTTGTAATTTATTAAATTTATTATATTTAAAGTGTAATATAATAAAATTATTGCATATTTATTTATTACTTCTTTAAAAAATATGTTAAGTAAATACTAAACAAATAAAAACGGACAAAAGAAGTAGTTGATTCTTTTGTTTATCGAGATTGACCAAAAAAGGGTCAACTTTACTTTAAGAATTTCGTTTCGCAATTTTCGTAAAAATAAAGTAGACTTTTAATGAGTTAATGAGACCTCATAATAAAAAAAATTCTCTTAAACTTTCATATTCAATTTTAATAGACTTTCCTATTTAATTTAGTTTTCTTGAGTTTGAACTCTGGAAAAAAAAACTTTTAGAAAGAATGCATTCAACAAGTATTACACAATGCGATTTTAGATTAATCGAAACTTCAAAATAAATATCGAATACTTGATTAAAAACAAAAACAAAAATTTACATTTTCTCTCATTGCTATCTTGGACTTCTATAATAAGAAAATGTCTAATATAACGAGATATAAGTTATATGTTTGTTACTTGCTAGTGATAATATATATGCCTCGTACTTGGATGACTCAGTTGGTTTGGAGGGTGGTCATCCACACGAATGACCCAGGATCAATCTCCCCTCAATGCCTTCTGAGTCGAATTTGTTGTATAGGGTTTGCTTAGTGTGAATTACATTCTCTATGTGGTTAGCAGGCTATTACATAATAAGGGTTTACCCAGTGCGCAATAACGTATATTATTAGGTAGAAATATTGTTCACATGTGTCTTTTCCATCTTCTCTCAAAAAAACAATTAATATTGTAGAGTTTTAAATTTTACCGATAAAATTTGATAACAATGACTATTTTTCGATTATAGTGATTTGCAAAGTGAATTTATAAATTTTAGCCAATTATTAGACAGCCGTCTCTCCCATTTGCTAATTCGTGGCGCCATGTGCGGCCATATGCCTAATTAGTTCCCACCTAGGAACTTTCTTATACAATAAATTAATTTTGTGACATTTTTTATGTTGTGATATTGTAACTACTTATAATTAAATCACCAACAAAACATATGATATTATATTATGGTTTTCGAATCTAAAGTACAATATGAGATAAGCTCTTGCATCATGTTTTTATTTATTTATCGGTGTTCGAAGGCGCATTGTATGACTCATTCACAGGTGGAGTTTCTAACGATTTTTTCTCCATATCTAAGGTTCAAATCTGACACCTCTGAAACACTCTAAATACTTTTACTTTATAATAATAACAACATACTCACTATAATTCAGATAGTAATTAGAATTTATCACTTGCTAATTCGTTATGTTGTTGATTAGAATCAGTGACATATTTAGCATAAGTTATCCATTTTTCTTTAAAAAATTATTATTATTATTATTATTATTATTATTATTATTATTATTAGAGAGTTATATAATAAGGTGCAAGACCATGCTAAAATGACTATTTTAAGAGTTTTGTTTCAGAACATTTTTATTGAATAGAGATTAAGATAACTAATTATTTACTTTTATTCAAACTCTTGTTTGACTGTAAATTGAATAAAGAACATATTTACCACTAATAACTACTGAGATATGCTAACCCATAAGAGACAAATGTTTCTGACTTCCTAAATCCAACACCCTTGCCAATTGCAAAAAAATCGCGAAACAATGACAGAATCAGAATTTATTTAATTATTTGTAAAAAAAAAAAATTAAAAAAAATTAAAAATACATCGAACTCGATATTCACTAATTATTATATATGTATAAAATAATTTTAACTTTATATATATACACACAATATAAGTTTATTTAATGAAGTAAAATTTCAATAAACCCCTTGCGTCTCTAGTTCAATTCCCGAGTCCATAGATTTCATTAAACTACTAAATTTTACAAAAATCTGTTAGATTTGTCTCTAGCACCAATTCACCAATTTATTTTAACTACTGTCCACATGCATTGTTTTCAAATATTTTGTTTTGTACTAATAGACATAAATTATTATTAGAACTAAAATATGTTTTGTTTTTACAAAAACATCTTAACTGGACTTGTCGATATTGGTGCATAATCTATTATATATTTTTATGTTTATTAGTGACTTGGTGCCCACTATGTCATTTGTACAAAATACTATGCACGTAATTAGAATATAACTTTATGCTCCATCCATTAATAATAATAATCATATTTTTTTAAATATTATTTGATATTATACATCTATGAATTGGATTAATAAAGTCGTGATTTCATAATATTTTGTGCAAAATCTACTCACCAACCGTTGTACCCGTCAACTGTTATTTTTTATTTAAAATAAAAAAATAAAAAATTGACTTCTGACCGACCATTGTTTATTCAATAACCAAAAAAATAATTCTCACAACTTATTTATTTTTAATTTTTATATAGAGAAGTTATATGAAACACACAAAAAAAAAAGATTACGATGAGCATCCATGGCAATGTTGAATAATAATTGGTCAACTCTATTTTATTTTGTTTTATTCTTAATTACCATTCATTGAGATTTCAGATTCATTTAAAGCCATCTTTGAAGTTTCGAACTTACACTAGCTAAGATCTTTTTGATGATTTTTTTTTTTGGATCATAGTTATTTTATGAAAAAACAATCTATAAATCGAGTACTTTATAGTGACAAAAAAATAATTTAATGACTTTTATAGAAAAAGTTATAAATTTGATGACTATTTAAAGAATTGATTAACTTATCATTTTTTTTTATAGGAAACACTTATCTTTAAAAGTGAATTTTTCTTAGAATTCAGATTAGTCAAACCCCAAAATAGATATCGAAGGCGGGATAGTAAACCAAAAAAATTACAATGAAACTCTTCATTCACATAAAATACTTAGAATCATTGAAGTTTGGAAAGGCATATATATAGTATAAGCATTTTTTTCCTCTTTTAGAGTTGTTAGTAGTGGTAGTACTTTTGTCTTTGGATCATAAATCATAATCACTTGGTATGGCAAATGTAGTGCAACTTTCATAAAAGCTATTTAAAGTTTATTTGCTTATCATGATGTTGACACTACATGTTCATCTTAGTTATAAATTGATCACTATATATTATAGTATTAAGAAGTAGAACATATAATATATGGAGAGAGAGAGAAATCAAGGTAATATTGTATATTTAGAGAATATGCATGTAAGTTGTTAGATTACTTTTAAGAATAAAAGTTCCATTATATAGATCTCGAGATAATATTCTAATTTTTCTATGTTTAGTTGATTTCATTGAAGAAAAATAAGTTCGATGAAAGAATTGTCTCCCGGCCACCCTAATTACCCCTATTGCTTGCCCTGACCGACAACCATCTCTAACCCCGCGAACTTCCTCTGGAAATTGATTTAAGATTTAAGCTTCTTTCATTCAATCTTTAAGACGTTTAAATTGAGTATATTATATTTTAAAAGTTATAGATTCATGAGCTACTAATTTGTACTTCTCATCAAAGCACTAGGTTCAAGTGAGTTAACCCAATACTATAAGGGTACATCCGCCTCTGACCCCCTACCATGAGTCCTTGACTCCCGTCTCTCCGACTCTCCCAACCACCACTCAACCCCACCTTTCATCACCCTCCACACAACCACCTCTATCCTCATGATGTTTACTTATCAAATATCATTTTTAGAGTTGATGGTCTATCAGAAACAATTTCGCTATCTTCTCATAGTAGGGATAAAATTTGCGTATAATTTATCTTTTTCATATCTCACTTATAGAATTATATTGCGTTTGTTGTTGTTATCATTATTTATTAAACAAGAAAATTATTTGTGTTTTATGGAAAACGTTTTCTATGTATATGTTTTCATAAATAATATTTTTCTTCGTACCAAAGACACCCTTAATGCAACAATACAACTAGAAGAATCAAGTTAAAGTTGTGTGTATTATTAGATTGGCATATTCAAATTAAATGACACAGAAATAGTGGCAAGTCACATCAAAGACTCCTCATTATAATTATCTTCTTGCTGTATTATAGCTGTTGTTTTTTGTTCCATCATTTTTCCAAAATTGTGATTCTCATTATCTCCTATCTTTAATTTCTTTTAATTGTTTGTTAATTTGTTATATCCTTGACTTTTGAATAAATTGGCTAGGCAAGAAAATTAGCCGTAATACAGCTAGTATAATTATATCATTCTCAAATACATTCATTCTACAAATAATGTAATTAAAAATACCCTTTTAGTTAAGCAGTGAATTTTGAATACCATAAAACTAATTATAGAAGAAGAAAGGGAAAAAAAGAAAAAAAGCATAAACAATGTTTGTCAAAATAAATTTGCTGTTAAACCAAATAATATATATATATATATATAAAATCTTTCTTAATTATTAACCAGATTAATATATAAATTTGTTGTATTAGCTGAATTGGTCAAATTAAAATACACAAAATCTTCAAAGGAATGTGCATGTCGAGACCCGAGGGGATTTATCATGATATCATTCATTGCGTGGCCTACATTTTAGAAATTGTCAAAAACATTATAATAAAAACTAATTGAATATGAACTCAAGTTGTGGTGCAATAATGAGACTGTTTTACCCTCGATCAAAGATTTCGAATTTAATCTTTGAGTTTGGAAAAAATCATGTTGGGAGAGCTACGATCAAATGGAACCTGCACGTGATCCAAACGTAATCGACGCTTCAACGTGAACTCCAAACATCAGGTGGAAAACCAAAAAACGGCGGAATAATATGAATTCACACGATTGGTAGATTATATTATAGGGTAATTTTTGTTTGAACTAATACTCCATTTTATTATTATTTGGGTCGTTATCCAACTTCAAATTGACATTTTTATCTCTTACCAATTTCCATTTGAATAAAAAAACAATAAGAAGAAAGTTTTAAAAAACTCACAATTAGAATTATACTATAATAATATATTTAATGTAATTTTATAAGTGAGATTTAAAGAGGATAATGTATGTATCGTCTTAATCCCTGCCTTAAGTAAATAAATAGACTATTTTTGATAGATCATCGGTTCAAATAAGGTATTTCCAAACGCATTTAGAATTTTAATAGTGATTTCTGCTATGTTATTTTATTTTCAGTTTCCTAAAATATACTTAAATTAAATAGGTGAATGTGAAAGACATCTATGTTTATGGTAATTATTTTATCTAGAAAAAGCCAGGCATGTTATTTGTAGATTAATATACCTGGACCTAACTGGAACCCGAATTGAAAAAATGGATCGGGTTAGAAGTGGGTCCCACGAACAACGTGATCCGTTTTACAGCGTTTCTTCTTAAACATTTTATTTAAATAAATAAATAAATATCTATATTAAACCAACTCAATTTATGTTAAATCAATGATTTAATATAGTTAAATTACATATTCATTATATTAATGTATGGAATATATAAGAGAGAAGTATGAAAACACTTCTCAACTTGACCCAAATTATTAGTTTCATTTTTGAACTATTTACAGTCAGTGGTGTAGTTAGAAATTTTATGAAGGATGTCCAAAAATTTAATAGCTAATAAAAATAATTTAATGAATGGGTGCACTTAAATTTTGTAAATCAAACTACGTAACATTAATGATTAATTTTTTTACTTAAAAAATATATCAAAAATTTTAAAATCAAACTACATAATATTTAGCTTTAATGTTCACGTTTATATGATAGAAAGTGAACAAATAAAGAAAAAAAAAGAGAAAATTCAGGATAGAGTGAAATCACTTTTATGCTTCAAGATTTCACGAACTTCTAATGACTAACAACGAGAAATGAAAAATAAAGAGTAGAATCAAACGAGTTATATTAAAAGAAATTCTATATGAAGCCTTTTCACTTTTAGTAGCTTTATGGAATAAATAAATAAATAAATAGGATTTGTTTATTAACTTTAAATGAAATAATTACTTTTAAATTTTCTTTAAATTTTTAATGAAAAGAAAAAAAATCAAAAGTCAAATAACATATTTAGGGGATTTGAACCCGAGTTGCAAAGAACTTAGCTTGAGCTGAACGACTAAAACCACTGTGCTAAGAAACTTTATTGTTTTTCAAGGATGTTCAAAATGTGTTATTTAACCATTTAAAATATCATTTTACTTATAAATACAGAGTAATTTTCCGACGAAGGGTATCCAACTAGGCAAAGGGTAGTTACGCCCCTGTTTACCGTCTTAAAAACACACTTCTCATGATTAACTGAATTTAAATGTATTTTTGATCTGCCACATGACGTAGCAAGTGGTCTTAAACTCTCGTAGAAGCATGCGACTCTTAATAAAAAACTAAGAGAAGTGTTGAAAACACCTCTAAACTTAACGATAATTAAGAGGTGAATTTCACTTAAATTTTTATTTAAGTTCAATTAATCAAAGTTAATCAAATAGAAAAATATTTTAAATATGATTAATAGTTAAAAAATAAAACTAATAATTGACGCAATTATAAACTTTTACGTTTTGTACCTACGGATATTTAATTATTGGAAATTGTGACACGTGAGCAGAGGAAGCTGACCCATGTTTTGGTCTCCGCTTAGCTGTCTACCAATCAAACAAGCCAGCCAGTCATTGATCAGCCAGCCGTCCTTTCAGCTTAAATGGCTCCATCATTATAATTACTGCCATTGCTAGTCATTATGTTTAACAAGCTTCATTAATAAGGCAGTAAAACAGTAACTCCCTGTTTGGTTGTGTTTTAAGATAACTAGTTTTGGTCGCAAATTTGAAATTCATCTTATATTATTGAAGTGTTAGTTTTGAATTTGTGGAGACGTTGAGTTTCCATATTGATGTGATACTTTATTCACATTTTTTCCACTAAGAATATTTTGTCTCATGAATTTGAAATATTCTACTTTCACATAATTCATAGACTTTACCAAACAATCCACAGAGAGACTCAACTATGGACTGAGGGAATAAAGTAAAAAAAAGTAGATGGAAAATTGTGAGGTCTTGGTTCAAAGCTAGCATTTGGTCATAGATTTTCAAATATTTTTGGTAAATATTATTTGTGTTAAAATTTGGGTGAAATTTCACCATGTGTTTGACCATAGTATTTGGGAAACATATTTCATTTTTTTAGGAAATATGATTTATACCCATAAGTTTTAAAAACTATTAAAACTAACCATATGTTTGTATTACAAGTCAATTGGATCTTCGTTGCAACAAATAACAAGTAGTGTCCATGACACTGGAGCAATATGGTAGTTCGGAGTGAGTGCAACAAGCATCATTTCATACATTATGAAGTAGACAAAGCACATGACTTTGTTATCCTGAGTCGATTGTTCATCATTTTCATCAATAACCATATTATCACTTTCATATTCACTAAATATTTCATCACTACTTTGGTGTTTACGTAAAAAATTATGTAATACAATACAAACAACTATTATAGAGGGTGTTTTTGTAAAAGATAAAAGTTTGGTGTAAAATTTAAATTTTTAAAAGATTCCAACTAATGAGATTTGACCCAAATACTAGTTTTTTCTAGTATTTGGGTTATTTGCCAAAAATATTTGCCAAATAATGACAAATTGTATGGACAAACACTATTTGCCAAATTTCCCCCCAAATTTTACTTGAGAAATTTATGGCCAAACGGGTTTGTCAAGGGGTATAATTATTTGGTTCATGTCATAAGATGATATATTACTGTATTAAGTTTGAAATTAAATTTATATTATGCATGTTTGATTGAAAATTTATTCTATGCAGATAAGGGTAGAAGGTTAATACGTAGTTAAGAGTTATCTTATTACTAGCCTATTAATATATTTTGCTTGGTGTTAGTATAGAGCACTATGTCCTTACAAGTATTAGCATGCTCATGTAGTCTTTGACTTTTGTAACCTAGTATCACTCAGTATACCTCTTGCATTCTTAATTATTTCCTGTATTTTGATTATCGAACTATTTTGTTGTTATAGTTGCTATGTTTTCTTTTTTGTTTCTGTAATTGAATTTGCTCCACTATCTTTTGGAAATTAGCATGTATTTTTATTTCATTAAATTATTAATTATGACATGCATTTATTGATACAATAGACTGAGTTTTTACCTTTAGCTGCCACTGGCAGCATAAGCCGCTGAAGATATTTAAATACAGCTATATAGCGAGAGAGAGACGCGTAATGAAAGCATCAACTAATAGTTGTATGCATAAATAGTGCTAAAATATTTGCCAGCCTGAAAATAGCCCACACCCCTCTAAGGCAGGCACAAACACTCACACTTTCTCTCTCTATCTATCTGGTCTCAAAGTCTCCTTAACTTGTCAATCATCACACTTTTTCTTCACACAAATCAGCTGAATCTCTCTATATTCTCCGTCACAACCGGAAAAAAATTACGCCGGAAAACGATTCTCCGGCTAAGCTCGCCGGAAATGAGGAAAATGCCTTCTGTTTTATGTCTCCTGCTACTTTGTTGCTCAGCTGCATTTGTTGCTGCTCAAAGATCTAGCAATGTAACCTCTAAATGGAAAACACTGAGCGGTAACTTTTCTTCTCTCTCTAATTTCTACTTAGTAAGTTTAAGAGTTGTGTAACTTGAATAGCTTGCAATATATTCAGATTAGTTGTAAAGGAATTGAAGAGATCATGAAAAGTTCTTCGGATGCGTTGTATTTTGAGTTTTTTTTTCAGCTATAAATTTGTTACAACAGTTGCTTGCTGAGTAGACTTATGTATTTCAGAAAAGTTATCAATGGAAGTTCAATTTAGCTCTACGGATACTGAAGAAATCGTGAAAAAAAGGTTTAGATTCTGTAGTTTAGAATAGTTTTGCCTATAATTTTGCTGGATAGTAACTGGAGCGGGAGAATTGTTAGGATGATTTGTTAGTTTGAAGTATTCTTCAGTGTCCAGGTGTTTGAGCTGTTTTAGGTTGATTATTTTGTGAGATTTCTGATCAAGTTAGTTTAATTAGGGGCAAATCAAAAGCTGCATCTAGGATCTGATGGATAGTACCTGTTAATAGTAAGCTCGCTGCTCAGCAAGCAGTGATTTAACTGTTGCAGTGGAGACATCTGCTTCTTTAATTCTATGCCGGTAATGGTTGTTAGTATGATGCTGGTACCTGAAGTTGAGATAAAGAAACCATCTTGAAAGAACATAAGTCATTGTTTTTCTGTTTTTTTGCAAAGTTAAGTTTTGATTTTCAGTTGCTTGCCATTGCCATGGTCTTCTAGATTTTGGAGAAACATGCCAAGATGCTTTCAATATTCAAAAGAAAAAATAATGTTCTCTTTGCAACTGTCTTCTTATTTCCCACTTTAGTTGATGCAACTCTTTGGCAGCAACTCATACCTAAATCACCTCCTCCAAAAAAGAAAAAAAGATAGAATGAAAAGAAAGAAAAGCTCCCCTGAATAAGGGGCAGAACTCCAGATAGGATTTCAATGGTGAATCAGTTAGCACTCCCTATTTGTTAAAATAGTCAGTAGCAGTGTTCTTTTCTTTGCCTATTCGAGAAAATAATGAATACGATTCTTTTGTTTTCATTGTTGTATTTAGACTAAATCCATCTTTCTACTTTGCAGGAGATGCACCAAAAGTCATAGCTCGTGGAGGATTTTCTGGGTTACTTCCTGATTCAAGCTTTAATGCCTATATGTTGGCACAAACAATTAGCTCGGCTGATTGGGTTGCTTGGTGTGATGTTCAACTCACAAAAGACGGGGTTGGCATTTGTTTTCCTGATATCAAGCTTAACAATGCTTCTGACATCAATGTTCTCTACCAAAACAAGATTAATAACTACTCGGTGAATGGAATTCCTCAGACAGGATGGTTTTCTATAGATTTCAACATCAAGGATTTGGCGCCTGTCAGCTGTAAGATTAAATCATGACCTTTTGTATCTTTTACTATATGCTTCAGACTTTATGGTCCTATATATGTGAATGGCTGTTTAGATCAGCAGTTACACCTAGTAAAGAACTTGTTTTGGGCAATGAGTTTACACTCCAAAGCAGCCGGTTTTACCTATCATATGTAATTGAGAGGCTTCTCCGCTATTTTTGTTTTACTTAATAAACCAATTGATTTCAGGGAATTAGAATTTTAAATGGTGCTTAGCTTCTCTGTCTTTGTTTTGCCATTCTTTTGCTGGTCTGTGAAGGTGGTACAGTCACTTCCCTCTTTTCTTTTAATGCGGGACAGCCCAGGTTCTGGTGCCATACCATTATAGTGTGTCTAAAGCCAGTATGTACCTGTATTTATTTGGTTCTAAAACAATTCTGATATGTTGGGACTGCATTTATCTTTTCTTTTACATACTTATGCTTCGAAAAGGTTGATGATGAAAAACTTAATCTAGGTTTTCATTTGGTGGAATAGCTGTGGTCCTATCTTTTAAAAGTTTGACTCTCAGATGAAGTGCTAATTGACAGTAATTCTGCATAATAATATGCTAGTATTATTTGTATCTCCCTCTGTCCCAATTTGTATGACTTACTTTCCTTTTTAGCCAGTCCCAAAAAGAATGACACATTTCTATATTAAGTAATAATTTAACTTTAAAATATCTATTTTACCCTTAATGAAATGATTTATAGCCACACAAATTTCTATCATTCATTTTAGACCACAAGTTTTAAAAGTCATCCTTTCTTTCTTAAACTTTGTGCCGAGTCAAACTACCTCACATAAAATGGGACGGAGGGAGTAATATATTTTGTCATAAAATTTTCTCCCCTCCCTCAACCACTATCTTATTTTATGTTTAAAAAAAAATGTAGAATCAGATCACCTTAGAAAATGAGTTGCCCTGTGCATTTCCTTGGGACCCAAATAGATCATATATGTTTATGGCAAAACATGTTGCTGGTATAGTCTAGAGAATCTCTCATTAGAGTTGGACTTATTGTTATGGCTTGATGAAAGTTGCCTCTGGTGATCTGAAATTCTACTAAAAAGAGATTAATCCTGATGCCTGGAACAGTGATACAAGGAGTGTATTCACGGTCGCCTAAATTTGATGGCACTCCCCAACAAATTCTTACTGTCCAGGATGTAGCTACCCGAGTCAAACCTCCAGGATTATGGTTGAATATCCAGGTATGCATTTGATTACAGAATGCTTTTGGTAATTACGTGTTGCCTACTTTCAGTTTTTCAATCTCTAAGAATCTAAAAGGAACAGTTTGATTATCATACCATGCATTGCTGCATTTGATGTGTGGTATGTTAAATTTGTGTTGGCATAACAATTATTTAACTCATTCTTCTGCAAATACATTTCCAGCATGATTCCTTCTACAGCCAGCACAATCTGAGTATGAGAAGCTTTGTTATTTCCCTATCTAGAAGTGTTATTGCCAACTATATTTCATCACCTGAGGTGAATTTCTTGCGAAGTATCGCATCGCGATTGAATCCACGAGTGACAAAGCGCGTTTTCCGGTTTCTCAACGAGGATGATATTGAGCCATCAACAAGTCAAACATATGGTTCTCTAGTAAAGAATCTCACATTTATTAAAACCTTTGCCGCTGGGATTCTTGTTCCCAAACACTATATCTGGCGAACGGACAGCAGCTTGTACTTGCTGCCACATACATCGGTCGTTTCGGACGCTCATAAGGAAGGACTTGAGATTTATGCAGCCGACTTTGTTAATGATGCACCTTTTGCTTATAATTATAGCTATGATCCTGTAGCTGAGTATTTATCCTTTATAGACAACGGTGAGTTCTCGGTGGACGGAGTGTTATCTGACTTCCCAATGTCTCCATCTGCGTCAGTAGGTAAGTGACAATCTATTTTGATTCTCTGTATTGGGAGTGTGCTAGTATAAGCTTTGTTTACTGCTTTCATAGTTTCACTTGTTTGGTCTACTTCTTTCTGTGGTACTTATCCAGGTTCCTAAACTTTTCTAATCTTGCAGATTGCTTCTCACATTTGGGTGAGAATGATAAGACTCAAGGTATGCTGTTGATATACACGCTTTTCCAGAATGATTTATGTTGTTTTATATGTTTAAACATTTTCATTGAAATCTTGACAATGCAAGTTATCTTGCAAAGCTTTCAAATTCTCACACTTTTGGTTAAAAATGAATTGAACACGGAGTCAACTAATTTCCTAAAATTGAAACCTTGAATTTGATTAACTTAACTTTCTAAGTAAATGAGCTAACCTGTCCAACTTTGTTCACATGCAACATTCCATGTTAAACTATGCATTATTTGTACGGACATAAATTATGTATTATTTTACCGCAGTACAATGTGGAAATATATTACATGTATTAGCAATACCTAGATGTCAGTATCTAATGATGAACATACCTTATAGTAGGCGTCCCCTGCACAAAAATCTCTGTTATCATTCAGCATATAACAGTTCACTCTAAGATATCCATGCATAACTAGTTCACCAAATGACGGCATACTGATTATCCATGTCCTCTCTCTTGTTTTCTCTGCCTCCTTTGGCCTGCAGTAAACCTTCAGATTATCGCACCTCAAGGAGCAAGTGGTGACTATCCTGGTTGTACAGATTTAGCATATACAAAAGCTGCTTCCGATGGTGCAGATATTCTTGGCTGTCCTGTCCAAATGACAAAAGATGGAATACCCTTCTGCCTTGGTTCGATAAATCTGATAGACACGACGACTGCGGCCCAATCGCCATTCAGCGACATCGTTACCACTGTTCCAGAGCTTCAGATAACAGATGGAATACTCACCATCAACCTTAACTGGAGGGATATTCAAACGCTGAAACGTAAGTTGAATCATCTGTTAATTTGTAGTGTTAAATTATGTGGCTTATCTTGTTTCAATCTCACTATTGCATGCCTCGCGTCCGTGTGATGCCATCTGTATCTAACTTTCTTTATAAAAGAAAAATGGAAGATTGCATGCCTAAAGAACTTCTCTTCTTTGCTTACCTGCAAATATATCTATGCCACAATTACTTCTTTCATTTGGATCAAGACTGTTAAAAATTGTAGATAATGAGATGGTTTCTCTTCTGTATTGTGTTTTTTTATCTTCTTCATATCTGGGACTTTTTTACTGTCATGCATTTATCTTTTGCACAAATAACAATTTCAGGGATTAATCTAAGTTTTTAGCTATTTATTTTGTAGCTTGTTAATTGTTTTGAACTGCACATATAAGCTCTTAAGAGAGGAGAAGTATTCTAGGAATTCATCATCCCAGTTCTCCTTCCTCATTAAGAATGACAGTTATTGTTTTTGAGATGTGTGAAATAATTACAAAAACTGGAATTTTATTTGGCTTAATAGCCTCTTTTTCCCACTTTGACATGCTTTTGTGGCATACACTTTCCGCAAGCTCTTTTAAGACATGTTCTCGAATTTTCTAGAGACCTTCATTTCTTATTTGGACATTTCTGCAGATGCTTACTTTTTCTTCTAATTATTTGTCATTGCAAGATTATGCACTACTTCAATTGAAATTTCGGAATACTATTGTTTCAAACTGCACTTAAACATGCTCTAATGTCTTGCAGCGGCAATATCAACCCGGTATTCAAACTTTAGATTGTCACGGAATCCAAAGTCCAGAAATGATGGAAACTTTATGTCGTTAGCAGACTTCTTGACATTTTCCAAAAATGCTAATGTTTCTGGTGTAATGATCAGCATAGAGGTGAGTTTGTTCAGGGACTACAGACCTTATTTATACCTATATTCTTATGCATCAATATAGTGTAAGCTCATTTCCGAATCCTAAATGCTTATAAGGTATATACTCACTCCTTATCACTTCTCATTCTGAGTGAGAATTCCATAGCTTCTTATGCTATTTCATAGGTGATTGAATGCGGGAAACATGCCAAACTTTCCCTTGAAAGAATTTGGAACCAGAAAATGCTTTTGGAAAATGGTCTATATATTTTCAAAAGGAAAGGATTGACTTTATGTGTAGTATTTTGAAGGTTTAATCGTCTGCAGGATACATAAAGGATCTCAATATCTCCAATTTTCTGAAATGTTCTCTACAAGTTACAACTGAAGCAATTTTAACTGCTTTCCAAGTACAATAATGACTTCCTTTTTAGTAGCAGAATCATAATAATTCTATTTTCATTACTTAATGAAGGTGATTACCCACTCAATGTAGAAAGGAATAAAGGATTATAAGAAAAACAATAAGAACTTTGACATCACAAAAAAAAGAGGAAAGAACAGTCAAAAGTAGCTGCATTTTTTTTTTATGTTTATACGAGAAAAAAATCTGATGTTAATGGATATCTTTGCACACTGGAGGTTTTACCTCCTTTCTCATTATTTGACACAATATTATGGCTTCATGCAGAATGCCGCATACCTGGCAAAGCAGGGATTAGGTGTAACTGATGCTGTTTCGGACGCCTTAAGCACAGCTGGTTACAATAATCAGACAGCTAGGAAAGTTATGATCCAATCAAATGACAGTTCTGTTCTGGAAGAATTCAAGAAGAGTAGTTATGAACTTGTTTATTTGGTTGACGATGATATCAGTGATATTAAGAACTCAACTTTATTGGAGATCAAGACCTTTGCAAAATCTGTTGTCATAACCAAGAAATCAGTCTTCCCCAGTGAAGAAGCTTTTATCATTGGTCAAACGAATGTTGTGCAGAAGCTGCAGTCAGCAAATCTCCCCGTATATGTACGACTATTTAATAACGAGTTTGTATCTCAAGCATGGGACTTCTTCTCAGATTCTTCTGCTGAGTTAAACAACTATGTTCTTGGAGCTGGCGTCGATGGTCTTGTTACAGAATACCCTGGGACAGCGGCTAGATACCGAAGTAAGTTATTTATATACCTTTGTTATTTCTCATTCCGTGTTCCAACCCCAACCCCTTCTTCCCCCCTTTCCCCTTTCTCTCTCTTTTAGTTTCTATATCCATCATCCCCAAACATCATTCAGTATAAATGAATCTCTGGTGCAATCTGCTAGATTTGTGTATATTTTACCAGAGCATTTGCTTGGTCATATCCATTAAGTTGTTCGTACGAAATGCAACATTACTATATATCCTCAATTTGACATATACCAATTGTTGGGAATGTACAGGGAACCGTTGTTTAGCGTACAAAAACTTGCCACCATATATGACCCCTGTTCAACCTGGGAGTCTCCTGGGACTCATGACTGTTCAGTCTATGCCACCAGTCGAACCTCCCAACCCCGTGCTCGATGTAAGTGATGTGACTGAGCCACCTCTTCCACCTGTTGCAAAGATAAACCCAAGTAATGACAATGTTCCTACAGCTAGAGCTCCCACTACTGCTCCAAATGGCCAATCCTCACTTGTTGCTAGCATTCTCATGAGCTCAGTCGCAGTTCTTCTAGCAATTTTCATGGTATATTGATGACCATTTCTGCCTTGGTGCCACCATTTTGTACAATTTGTTTTGCCATCTTACTGATCAAACCTCCCTCTGGTGATTATGGAGTCGCACATGATGGCGGCGGTAGTCTCGGGTAGGCTCGTTTAACACGTGATTGTTTCCTTGTATTTGTTTCAGCTCTTGTTTATTCTTTACATTCTTCCTCGTTTCTATTTTTCATCCCTTCCCTCCCCTTTTTTTTTCCATTTTGGGTCAGATTGAGTGGGTGTCTGGGGTTTATTGCCTATTTATTTGTAAGAATTCTGTATTGGATATAAGCAATGATCAATGTAGTTAGTATTTTTCATACACAGCCTTTTTATATTCTATTCATGTAATATAAGATATGCAAATAAATGTTGCAGACCTAATGACTATTTATCTCAAGTTTGCCAGCAAATCCTCATTAAAGAGACAAGGTTTTGCATCAGATGGTTATTCTGTGTTACAACTTCAATGACAGAAATTTGCAAGCTGAAACATGAACAGTCAAAAGCAACGTTAGTAAATTTATTGTACAGTTATTTGATATAAACATGTACGTAGCTTATGCATCCACATTTTCTTTAATCAAAGGATTCACGATAGTGATTATATACATGAAAAATAAAGACTACACGGAGGAGGACATACACCTTAGCCTCCAACGCATGAAATACAAATGGTTTTAGCTATAGCACAGTTCATTTGCATCAAACGCAGAGTCTACACAGTGATAGATCTTTCTTTTCCATATAGAACAAAAGAGTAAAGTGAGCACAAAACTATACAAGTTCACTGAGTACCACAACACAAGGTTTGGTGTATTAGTCATATTCGATCCTGCTCTTGCTTGGCTTGGCAAAGAGAGATCTACAGTGAAGACAACAATGTGCTCTTTGACTGTACCACCCAAATTAGCCCTCTGATCTGCAATGCCATTTCCTTCCCTAAAGACGTGGACCAAAAAAATAACTCCTTTATGCATCAAGGGCCAAATTTGATTGATGATCGATGCTATATATCTGCCACGGAATTGATTATATCAACCAATATAAATAGTTTTAAGGTAGCCTCTGTCAATGCACATGCTCAAGTACCATTACTGCAAATGCCATAGAAAGAAGCAAAGGCCGGCCACTAACATTCGGCCAGACTGCACCCATCCACATTTGTTAACTTAAATATATTTCTGGCCATCGATACACCTTAATTAGTAGAGGTATGTGGTGACGTTCATACACTCCACCAGCAGATCACAAACAACAATTTGTTGCAATAGGCCACCAAGCTTTCAAGGAAGTAAAGGAGACGACACTGCACATATCAACATTTTCGACAAAAATGCAATGTTTCAGGGTAGCAAAATGTAAGTATGGGGAGTTTGTGGTGAAAAGAGGTATTTTGTTTGTATGATATGTGGTTGAAAAAGAACTCTTGAGATTGAATGGTGAAGGGATTTCTTTTTTGCGCCATTGTGTTTTTTGGATAAAGAAGAAAGGAGGGAGGACGCGCTTAAAGTCTAATATCAAATCACAGTTCTATCTGTTCGTAAGCCTACATTATAACCAAACGAAAAAGTTCTTCCTAGAGATTGCGAATGATAGTTGATAGTATGCTTTCCAAATTTGTTCTTAAATGAATCACATCTTTATTTGGTTCAAATCATCAATTCACAAAGTTTTATGATCACAATCTCTCCTAATAATTACAAATAATCCAATGAAATCTTTTGGAATGAGGAATCGATACACCTAAAATTTGACAAACAAACAACAACAAGAATACAGCCAAAAAAAAAAAGCATAAGGAATCCAAAAATGCTAGAAAATAAAAACTTACCGAGAAGAGGAGAGATTGAACTATTTGCCATATTTTTTTCTCAATCGATCCTTGACAAATTCATTCCGAGCTTTAGTTCGAGCTTGTTGAGGAGCAATATTGATATAAGAATGATGTACACCAAAAGCAAACAGAGCAGCACCACCAAAAAAGCACACCAATGTAGCAGCAAACTTTGAAGGAGATGATGGGTAGCAGAAAACCATTTCGATTTTGGGGATCGTAACAAAAATCTTCAAGATAATAAAACTAACAGAAATCTAGAATTCAAAGTTTGAGCAAAAATTCCGATTTTGTGAATTGAACAAATCTTTGAAGATCTGGAGAAGTGACGATTCTTCTGCTGTGTTCATACACTCGGGTTTTTTTTGGGCTTCATCTTAGGCCCATCAACCTGGATCATAGAGACATAATCCAGCCCATAAAAGCCCGTAGAGATAGCAACGAGGCGGGGTGGTTTTAAGGTTGTGCGCGCAGGTGGATGCGGGGCGGAGCAGGTTGCGGGTATATGTGATTTATGCGGGTTCAAACTTAATTATTTTAAATTTCTTTATGTTATAAGAGTGATAGAACATTATTTATTATAATTATTTCTTTAAAATTACGAAAATATTCAATATAGTAAATGAAAATGGTTCAATAAAGGCTAATACGGTTTTACATGCTTCCTAATTGATCTTTAAAAAAATAAAATTTTAAGTTATTATCTATTAAATTAATACAACTTAATGAGAAAATAAATCAAACTGTCAAAAATATTGTTCAAGTTTTTCTTTTTTATTCTTTTAAAATAAAAATAAAAATAGGTTTTAGAAATTTCACCGAGCAGACTATGGATTTTAAAAAAATAGGCTTACGAAAGAACCCCATAAGAGTTCAGAGTTGAAACCTTTTAAATACAAAACCTTTACAACAATAACGACGATCACTACACTTCAATCCCAAACAAGTATATGAATCTCAGGAATCTGCAAATGAGTGTACTATACAGCATGCAAGTACCAACAAACTCAGGAACATGGTTGTAAAAAGTTATATATAAAGTTGTTTAAGACAAAGAAAATTGACAAATGTTCGATTTACATAATGAATAACATGTTTCTTATCGATGCTCTTTCAAATAACCAGAGCAAAGATGACTTACTCCACTGCAATTAGTAATTCTTTGATCAACAGACTCGAAAAGTTTTTAAAAAAACATTTATTTTAGTATAATTCATAAAACAATGACTCGTATACTAAAGCTTTTGCGATTCTCCAGAGCTTGTAGTTGGTCTTGTGGAATGTAGTTATGGGAAATTATGTAAGTTGTCTCGAGAGAGGTGTTGGTAACTTATACAGTTCTCCTGAAGCAGTAGGTGTACCGGGAAATTTATGCAGTTCCCCTGAGAAAAGAGGTCCTTTCGCTTCAAGTTCTGCAATTTCTTTCACAACTTGAGCTTTATCTGCCTCGAATTGTTCATCTTCTGCAAACAAACAATGTTCTGTATTTATATATACCATTCCTCATACAAAGATGATATCAACGAGATTATATTGGTTGGTTGAAGTAAAGTTAGTACCTTTATCGATCCTGAAACTTGCAAAGAAGCGTAGAAGCTTGCTTCTATTGGCAACGATTATGTTGACAATGTCAGTAGGCTTGTTTCTATTGGCCACGAAAAGCTGTCACCAGAACAAAAGAACAGGCAGAGAGAAGTGAAGAGGAGTCGTCATACATGAATGAACACTAGATAATTAGTAATCAAATGTTATGAAGGATTACCTTAAACACATGAAATGCATCTAGTTGAATGTTCTTGCTAGCCTCCTGAAACATGAAAAGACCGAGAAGGAAATGTAGCAGCAAGATTGAGTCGTATAATAATGTGTCAAATAAACATAGTGAAATAATAACACTAGCAAATGGACACGAAAGAATCAAATGACGAGAGTTAAACTCATGAATCAAATTATGGAAGGAAGTTATTCCATCGTTGTCTTTATTACTCGGAGAATTTGTATGATGTTGCAAAATGCTCCGAGGGGAAAAGAAGTCCTAACTTATGGTACATTGGTAGAATGACATACCCTCAAAAGATTCATCAAAATCCTTAGATTATCCTTCGAGCTGACATAGCGTGTCATCACAGCAGAATTTGAGCGATCAAGTAAAATATCTCCCAAAAGCTGCAAATTAGATAAGAGTGCGGATAAAACTTAATTATAAGCATAAAAACTACTTTTATCGTGATGAAATAATAGCAGGGAAATTACTTAAATGTATATAAAGAAAAAGAAAATAATTGAAGCCCAACGGAACCAACGCCAAATCAAACTGAGACATGCTTTGAGACGAGAAAATGACATCTAGTTTACCTTGATAGCTTGTCTTCTGGTGATATAATTTGCTGATTCCAAAAGCTTCGCATTAAATTCAACGAAGAACTATAACAATAAAAAAAGTGGAGAATATGTTACACTTGTATGTCGTAGGGTGAAGTTGGTGCTATTGAACTAGCATAAAGAAAATCATACAAATGGCAAATGAGGATCATAACATACCCAATCATAATTTTCAGAGAGAAATTCAGCAACTGTGGATTTATGCCTGGTCATAAGCTCCTGCAACAAGTTGCAAACGGAAAAAAAAAGATTCCAAGTTGAGTAACAGTATGACGAATATTATGTGACGAGTGGTAATAGTGCATTGTTAACAGAAATGAAACAGATGAAGAAATCTTGTCATCACAGAATTTGTGGTTAGTAACCTTAAAGGTCGCTGTAGCATCTGCAGCAACATCAAATTCTGGGATTTGCATGTAATCGAAAAACTTTTTCATGTGCTCGGAGTTTAATACATATCTGCAAGTATTTCAACAAATTATGGGAAAATTGCCCATAAACACTAATAAAACAAACAATATAAGATCAATTAGAGAATAACAATAACATACGTTGAACAGAACAACAACACGAGAAGAAGTGATGGTTGAAACAAAAAGCAAAGAAGCATTGTTATTCATCGGTAAAGTAAGAAGGAACCTCGGAGTCAATAATAACACAAAACAAAGCATTGATCATAGCAACTTCCAATTAACATATTAACGGTGTTCACAGAGTTGCTTACCTTGCAACAACTTGATGGCGAATACACTCCCTCAACATTGTTCCGTAATGCAAAGCAAGACCTGGATCATCATACCTATAGCAGAAACAGTGAGGACAAGGTCGTGTTTAAGTTAAAGATCACGAGGAAGAGAGGGCATTCCGCCAACCAGGTAAGGAGAAAAATACAGATTAGCTTACCCGCATACCAAATGATCCATAAGGTCCGAGTTGGCTTCCAAGTAATCAGATGCAATCAAGCGTGAATTAACTGGTTGCCTTTGTAGATTGGCCACAATTCGTGTGACATCTTTACGAGCCTAAGAAAAGAATGATCATTTTGGTAACAAGTTCGGGCAATAGAACAAGGTAACAAACATCCTTTAACTAAAGACAACAGATAGTAGAAAGCTTAGAGTAATTCCACACGAATCAAATGTATAAATACTCACCTCCAAGTTCAATTTAGGTAAACAAATGATGATGAGACGAAATGTATTCTCTCGAAAAAACTCCTGAGTCAATTGCGTGCATGCATCAACAGCAGGTTCACACTCATTACTACCATACAACATTGCTTTCAGCTCATGTAAAAGAGAATCCAGTTCTTCCATCTGCAAAGCATTATGATCCAAAAAATTTGAAATCGCATGCATGTGAAATCTCATAGTCAGAACACTAAGATAGTTAGAGTTATGCAGGTATTAGTTACGAGTAAATCTACATAGGAATTCTATCATGCATAAAATCATATATAGAATCCTCATAACTACTTATACCTGTATTAGTTATGCAAATTCCTAAATTGTCAACCAAACACCTTATTCATTTTATGCCTCGATAATTTATTTCTTATCTATCTACCAAATGTCGTATAAGTTATACAAAAAATCAAATCAATACATAAATAACTTATTTCTACTTTCGGAAACAAAACACAGATAAAAAAATTAATCACCTTGTCGAAATGACTGGGATCAACATTGTCATCCAGGGAATCAACAGCATCTAGCAAAAATCTCACCCGACGAACAATTTCAGCGGGAGGCTTACGCTTAGCCTTCGATTTGAAGATGGATTTAACAGCAGTGGAACGAAACGCCTTAGTAAACAATTTCTTCAAATTATTTGGTTTCACTTTCCTGGATCCATTTATCCCATTCGCTAATCCCGCGATTTGAGTCGCCGGAATCGGCATTGTGAATTACAATTCACAATGCTGGGACGTAGAATGGTAGATTTGAACAACAATACACTTTTTTCCAAATTGAGAAAGACGGAATGGAGAAAAACGACAATGGCAATGCCATTTACAGAAAATCTAATAGCTAAAACATAAGGAGAAGTTTTTTTTGGATCTAAATCAGAATCAGAGGAGAATTTGGAATGATGTTATTTTTGCTACAATTGAAAAAAAATAATAACTCACCACCCACCCTCCTTCTCCTCCAATGATAATCTTTGCATATATTTGTTTTCTGCAACTTTTTTTTTTTTTTTTTAATAATTTTTATCCTTTTTTTTTTTCCTCTTAGATATAATACACTATTTAAAAATAAAAATAAATGATTAGTAAGTACAGTTTTATTTTTTGAGTGGAAGAAATAAATGTTATCCGTTAATATTATTAGGAGTCTAAGAAAATTACGACTCGGATCTGATGTATTTCTTTTTAAAAAAATAAGTATTTATCTGCGCCTATTGTTTAGCTCAACCAATTATTTTAACCTTAATTAACTAAAATGCATATTAATCATTGTTAACTGATAAATTATGTCTTTCAGACGCATATCTTGAATTTATTGATTTTGATATAAACATAAAATTTTTTGTTATTGTTTGATCTATTTTCACTATAGAAAAAACATATTGATTTATTTCAATGAATTTTATCTGATAAATTACTTATTCGTTAAGTGCAAAATTTACGACCTATTCTTTTCTTTTTCCAGCGCACATCCTTATGATCATATTTTTATAATAATCATCCTCTAACGTTTTATTATATAGCTAAGTTTTAAGTGAAATCGGTCTTTGATAATTCATAATATTTTATTATAAAAATTAAAAGACTCAATTATAGATATTTGATTGTAAATTTAATTATTATTATTATATATTAACCTTTAACTCAAGGTTATCATAGAAAATAGTAAATTTCAAATTCTTAATAGCACTTTGATTACATACTTCTCAGACAAATTTGGCCTGGTAGTCCTATTCTTGAATGTTTCACTTTCAAAAAATGAGGCTGCTCTCTATGAATTGGATTTAAGTATCATTTCAAGCACAACTAAAAAAGATAGCTCGTGCAAAAAGTATCCCGTGTTACAAGAGATGCACACCAACATCTGAAAAATAAGAAAATATGCTATATGTACAACCTGAAGAACACAAAGCGACGGATTAAGAGAAATAACATAGACAGAGAGCTAAAAATACGCGAAAATCTCTGTTAAATTTCTCATTTCTTTTGTTTGGTTACAACCATATCTTCACTGAACACTACACTGAGGTACTTGTTAATCTGCTACTTCAACATGTTTGTTAATCTGTGTCTTTTCCCAGAACAAGAAGATAATAAATTGCAGAAAACAATTGACAACGAATTGTAAGGAAGTTGTACCAACCTAATCAGATTTACAAATGTGTGTCGCGAGTGACTTGTAATCTTGCACCATAAAGGAGCTCACCATAACGGTCGTTCTGAGAGTCCATAACTGAGAGGGCTAATAAATTAGTAACTGCCAGAAACAGTGAAGCTTGTGAACACCAGATTGAGGATCAAGATTGCAGCAAAATTATAGAAACTGCAGATGAAACATATTTTACACGATTTTCAGGCTCCAAGTTCCAGTCTTTAAGAGAAAAGTCGAACTGTTCAAACTGTTGATTAGATTTAGCAGCCAAGACTCCTCAAAATACTGCTGAGCTCGTCAATTACGATTGGTGGATCCGCATAAGACCCCTCCAAATCAATGGGATGGTACTCTAATCCTTTCCAATGAGCGATCAGAGCAAAATGGGGGCGCCTATATTCGCTGCTTATAATTTCTAGTATTACAGCTTTTGGTGCTGCAGAAACAATGTGTGTTAGACCTGCTCCATGAGCACCAACAATGACAGAAGCATCTTGGATTGCTCGAACTTGCTCTTTCATGGACATGTGGGCAAATAATCCGTTAATCACATTTAATTTGCACTCAGTGTGGTTCAAGGACCAGCTCTTTATGGAATCAAATACTTCTTGTTCATTGCTAAGCCTAGACTGTACCTTTCCGCCATGACGTGGGTGAGCTAAATAATCCTCACGTCTAACAAAGAGGACATTAGGGCCAGTGACTGTCCTTGGGATTTTCTGTCTATCCACAGGAAATCCAAAGGCTGCTCTGATCATCTCTCCAAACTCGGACAACCGTGCAGTTTTTCTATCATTGGGATTTTGCCACAAATCATGGGCAGGAGCTCCAATACAATCTATACTTTCTGAAAGCCCCTTAAACAGGGCAGTTTCATATCCCAACGGCGAGAGGATAGCATGGCGGAAACAAACCGGACCACTAAAGTTTTTAGCATAAGTGAGGCTTGAAAACAGTGCTCTCCATGTTTCCTCCAATTGTGTCTGGTTTTTTTTTTCAAACAGAAAAAAGAGTAAAAACAATTTACATGAAGAAACTGAATTTGAAGATAAATGAAACACGCCCAAAAAACAATCTAGGCCAAGTAAAATTCATCAAGATTACAGTAATGGGGTGAAAGAGCTTTTAACAAATGAAAGTGTAGGCTATGTACGTCAGTCCCATTAAAGTATGCACAGGAAGGAATTTTCAAGACGGGGGTGTAAGGTAACAATAAATTGTCCAGCAATGAAATCATTGCTAAAAAAATTTCGTAACAAAACTTCTTTTTACCATCAAAGGACCATTCAAATAAATAGTGACATGTAAACAGAAGTAAGAATGAGCCAATTGCAACAACTAGGTACTGAGTTAATCGCTGTGTCAAATAGAAAACTGAAACAAAGGAAACTCGGGATTAAGACAACCAACTTAGACACAAGAATCTCAAGTGCATTGCCTGCTAGAGAAAAATTACTGATTCTACATTCATCCATGACACAGAACAATGCAGAACACCATAGTCAACAATACTTTCAAACGTACCTCACAATGGCCATCTACAAAAACCAAATGTGGCCGACTGGGTAAGCCAGTCACTCTGGATGCCGCGTATGCACTATACCAATCAGTAACTGTATGAAAAAGATTTGCATACTCAAATCGCGTAATCAAAAGTGATGGCTCCTCAATCCACTGAAATAAAAATTAGAAAAATGACAGCAATGTAAGGCATCGATTACAGAAAGATGGCATTAGTAAAAGACAGCTTCCTTACATGGCTGCTTGAACACTGACATCTAGCATGAATAATTTTTTGATAAGCGCATAAAGAGCTGAAAAAATGTTCGTCTCATAAATATTCCAAGAATGAGCAATCTAAAACAGCAAATATAAAACCACTTATCATCATTTTAGTTGATTCTCTTGTATTAGAGGATAAGGTAACATAACCTAACATTGCTACATCCTTCATGTATTCCTCTTGTTAGTGCACAACAGTGCTTTGGATTTTGATTAAACTTGAAATGATACCACGGCGAAGATCTAAAATTAACTGGAACTTTCCGTAGCTAATAAGCAAGTGAAGGTCCCTATCTGGTACAGATTTCCTCCTAGATATAAGTTGCTCCTAACATACAAACCATGTTCGGGACACAATCAAATCAAGTTGATAGTCCTCAATATGCAACAACCAGTTGTGAAAGTAAGCTTCAAAACGCATTTACTCAAATTAATTTTGAAGTATTACAGGAATAAAGCTGGCCAGCTCAGACAAATGCTACCATGTTCCGTTTGTAAAATGGAAATAAAGAGAAAAAGGAGAACACATTGTTTGCGTCATTTTTTTTCTATATAGCTAAATCTGTCTATGGTTCACTACAAGTATCAATCAAACAAACGAATCAATAGAGTAAAAGAATCAACATTAAGAAAGGGAAAGCACGTAAATTAACTAATTTTCTTATGTTAGACATCAAAAGTTGTAGGATTCACCTTAGATCACATACACTGACCATTTGCCAACTTAAGGTCGTTAACTACCGACAATGAATACTCTTCGAGGTCCATAAATTCAATAACTTTATGGATTCAAATCCAAAACTACAATTAAAGCTCTAGATAAACTCTAAAATCTTAACAAAATATTTAGTAAAACATTCCAAAATCACCACTTTATCTATAATCTAATCAAATGAAATGCAACCATAATCCAAAAGTTAATTAACTGATGTAATCCATCCTCTACTCCAGATTTCAAGGAATTCTCTTTAATGACACATATAAAACAACATTTATAACACTGAGCTACTTTTCTAAAGCAACAATTCGATAAGTCAATCTTCATTAAATAGATCAATCAAATTCCATTACTGTAATCCATATCAACCAACATTCTCAAAGATCAAAACTTTAATATCAGATCAAACAAAGTTTCAAAAAATCAAACCTCAGAACAATGAAAATCATTGGCGCCAACCAATCGAATCGAGTCGATTAATTACCTCATAGTGTGCTTTGAGATTGCACCTTCAGGTAAATATTTATTCAAGAAATTTTCATCAGCTAATTTTTTCCCAATTTTTGTTCTTTCATTAACCTCTATCTCAAAAGCTCCATTTTCAAAAATGGGTAACTCTTCTTCTTCTCCCCTTCCTATTACTTTTTCCAATTTCTCTCCTCCTTTAGACATCAAAATTTTCTCCGGATTCATCCTTATTACCCCTCCTTCACAAATCGAACTCTGCAATGTCTCACTGAAAAAACACCTAAACCACCCTCCTCCTCCACCGGAATCTCTGTTTTCACCGAATTTCCGGTGAATCTCCGGCGAGCTTTTGAGAAGATCGATTTTACGAGTAAACCCATTTCCAAAAAAACCCTCACAGGATCTCCAACCAACGTTGGGGTTCTGAGACCAAGGGAGGTAAGACGGCAATATGGGCCATGGTTTGGATTGGGAAACGACGGAGGAGTGGAAATTTGGGTGGTTTTCCGATGAAGAAAAGCGGTTTCCGGTAGTAATATAGTGGTTTTTGGGGAAATTGTGGCGGAAATGATCTGGGTGTGAAGAGAAGTAGAGATAAAGAGTGATTGAGTTGAGAGCAAAGAGAGAAAGAAGAATTTTCAGCTTTTTCTTGTTCATCTTCTTCTTCTTCCTCTCTCTCGCTCTCTCAGTTGCACTATTACCAGTTGTATAGTAATATGTTATATTTATAGACTCCGCTTCGTCGAGATTTCACGAAATATATTGTTATTGTTGTAAATTTGTAATAATATGGGTATTAGTATTTAATTGTGATTAATTAACATGTATTTGTACCTGTTGAATTACTTTACTATAATAAATTTTTGAATGTAGATAAGTTTTTAGGATCATATTTCTTAAAAAGTAATTATAGATAATTCTTTAGAATTAATTATGTTTGAAAATTGTAAACTTATATATATACGTTATTAAATTAACTAACTATAATAAATTTTTGAATGTAGATAAATTTTTACGATTATTTTTCTTAAGAAGTAGTAATAATTATAGATAATTCAAGATTAATTGTGGTTGATAAATTATAAATTTATATGTTATTAGGGAGTTTTTTTTCTCTTTTATTGGACTTTATACCTTGTATATGTGGAAATTTGTATTATACTTTTATACTTAAAAGATATTTAAATAATTTATTTCTTAATTAGAAATCTTGTATTTGAATTATGAAAATTAAATTATTTTTAATAAGAAAACTTGTATCTTAAAGTAAATCTTTTTTATATGAATATAAATTTGTGGAATCTCAACTAAATGAATAAAATAAATAAAGAAATATAAAATCAAAAGTGAAATCGAAATTTTAATTAAACAAAAATGTGTAGCATAGAATTGGAGTCAAAATTAAATTTATATATTATGACTTTTTCTTCCTACCCTTCTTAAACCAAACAAACAAGGACATTTTTTTAATACTGTTTTTATTTATTTATTCCATTTAGTCAAAGTTATTGAGATTTCACCATTTTGTCCAATTCCCAAGTTGCATGTGAATGGATTGCGACTATAACTAATATGGTAAACTAATTAATAATAATATTTAACCAAGTTAATATAATTGCGTACCACCTAAGTTTTGCCAACTTTATAAAGAATCAAAAAATAAAAAATGGAAAAAATAATATTGATGTGCCCATAAAGCACGAGTCAATGATCTTTGAGAAAAATAAATATTCCAACAATAAGTAGCATTATTAAAAGTTTTCATAACTCATATTACTTGGTCACGTTATGTTTCATTATATTCTTTTTTTCTATTGGGACAAACGTAGGCCTAGAAATAGTTCGTCACAAATTCAAGCTTTGATGTGACGGAAGAATAAAATCATCATAAATTTTGGTATAATTTTGAGACGGACTTGATTGTCATAAATATTTATTCATAAATTTATGTTTTGTTTGTATTGTTTTTTATTATAAGAGAGACACACCTTTAAATTCTCGAAAGTGTGGGATCGTTGTTAATGAATTTGGAACGGGCTGGAGGAGACTATGTTGAAGTTATATTTATTCATATTTATCGGAACATTTTATAAATAATATTATTTTATATGTGTGATGATAGGAAATAACGTATATTGATAAATTAATTAAAGTATGTACTAGTTGACTCTTATACCATAAATACTAGTAATAATTAAAAAGCTATATACTACCATCATAAGGTCTTAGATGTTATCAAAAAACAAACAAATACTAATAGATTCAGCCATATTATTCACATTCATAGTTATTCAACAGTATATTCAAAATGTGCATGGAAACAAGGAAAAGATGGTAACAACAAAAGAATAAGGATAGAAGAAAAAAAAGAAAATCCGATACACTAAGTTTCTACTATATGCGGGATTCGAGAAATTATCGAACTACAAAGGCTTATTTCACACAGTCTGTTTCCACGGCTCGAACATGTAACCCCAACAACTTTACCATTTATGCTAAGAATAAAATGATATATACTCTGTATATATATGATATACAATGCTTTTCCTGGTCCAAAAGCGACGAAAATCTGAATCAGTCGAATCTGTAAATTCCGACTTCTCAATAATTAATAACCAAGCTCAACTCTAGCTTGAGATCTCCAATACCTAGCTTTCTCAAAACCATTAGTATAATTCTCAAAATCCTCAATAGTTTGATCAATTTCTTCTTGAGTATTCATCACAAATGGTCCCAATTGTGCTATTGGTTCACCCAAGGGCTCTCCACCTACTAATATAAACCTTAGTATTTTTGTACCTTTATTCCATGCCACAAGTCCATCACCAAATCCACTTAAAAGCAACAAATTATGTGAAGATATAGGTGAATTTGTTCTTGAATCTTGACCAAAAATACCCTCACCTTCTAAAATATATACAAATGAATTATATGATTTGGGAATTGGTTGTTGAATTTGGGATCCTGGTTTTAGAGTAAAGTCCAAATATATTGTTGGAGTTTTTGTGTGTATAGTTGATTTTATTCCTAGTGCTTCTCCTGCTATAACTCTCACTTTTACTCCATCTTTTGTTGCTTCTCCTATGTTTGCACTTGATATTTCTTGATATCTTGGTTGTATCCTGTTAAAAACCATAGAGATATTAGAATCAGAGGCGTACTCAGAATTTGAAGATTTCGGGTGCACTTAAAAGAAAAACAGTGAATAGGGTAGTAGCTACTAGTGGCACAAGGGCAATTTCGTGCTCCTCATGGGTGCACTGTTAATTATATCTTACTTGTTGTCAGTTTCTCAAGTAACAGATGCACGTGCATCCCTACCAAATTATGATGTGGGTCCGCCTCTGATTAGAATAATATTTGTAAGAAATATATTTTCTTCTTTAATGAGCCTTATACAACGCAAATTTAAACCTTAAAATGTATGAATACCAGACACCGGATAAAAAATTGGAAAAAAAGAAGAAGAGAGAAACAATAGACTTACATTTTGTGTTTGGAGGAGAGGTTAATCCATAATTGTAAACCTTTTTGAGTTCCCTCAGCCGCAGGCATTTCTGAATGAACTACTCCTCTTCCGGCAGTCATCCATTGTAAATCACCTGCTTTAATTGTGCCTTTCTGTCCATCAAAATCTTCATGTGTCACAGCTCCCTGTTGTACAAATAATTATATAAAAAACTTGCAACTAATATAAATGTTGTTTCTTTACCTAAATAATTACGATAAAATAATATCTTTATGTGTTTTTTTTTTTATAATTAAAAAGGGTAAAATTGAAAATAAAAATACCTGCAACATGTAGGTGACAGTTTCAAAGCCTGTAAAATTCAAGAAAAAAAAATTTAGCGATGAGAATCAAAAAATATTTTAAATGGAAAAAATTAAATAATTGCTAATTGCTACCCCTATGTGGATGATCAGGAAAACCAGCTGGAGCAGAAACTGTAAATAATTTTAATTGGACAAAAAAATAGAAAAGATTTTAGGTGATTAAATATATGGATTATTAAAATGTCAAACAATTAAGTTATTAATTAATCAAAGAATTTAATTAAATTGTACCTGAGAATTCATCCAAAACAATGAATGGATCAAAGTATCTTAACTCAAACCTGAGAGATGAAAATACAAAAAATGTCAATTAATGAACAAAGTTATCATCAAAAGTTCATAGGCTAATTAATGCAACCAATTCAACTGAATTCCGTATTTTCGATGTAGAATATAATTTATATGCGAAAAAAAACAAATTTTTTTTTATCAAATATTAAATTTAGAATTCATAATTTCAAAATGTAATTGATTCAAATAACAACAACAACTTCAATATAATCTAAAAAAGGTAGAGTGTAAGCAGATTTTACCCCTATCTTCAAAAGGTAAAGATAATGTTTCTAATAGACAATCAATCAAACGAAAGATGAAAAAGAGGCTATCAGACGAAAATCATATTAAAAAAACACGGTAACAACAACATACTCAGTATAATTCCACCAAAATCGGAGCGAAAAATTGAAAAACTGGATATATATATACCTTCCGATGCTTCTTCTAACAACAGCTCCAAGTCCTTCTTGTTGAGGCCTTGCCAAAAATTTTCTTGCAATAGAACGAGGTTCTCTTACAATTGACATTTTTGTCTTGTCCAAAAGTACTAAATTAGAAAACTTTTATATTTGTTTGTAGTATATATTTGTGTGTCAACTTATTATAAAGTGTTAGTATTATATATAGTGTGTAATTGGCAATTAAGTCAAAATATATGAAAGGAAGAGGGAGTTTCCTTGAGATGCAGGCACCCTTTGTTTTTGTTTATATATTTACTTCTCACGTCATCATAACGTTTTCATGATGTCTCTCCATTTTCCATTCACACATGCACAATTTTTTCCTCTCGTAAAATATAAACGTGCCTTTTAACTTGACCTTAAATGACATTTATACACTCCACTTATAGATATACGTAAGTAGACACTTAAATTTATATAAAATTGAACAAGTAAATATATCGCGACCTACATGACAAGAGGACGCATGCATCTACTTACGCAGATCCAAATTTAGAGAACATAAATATCAATTGAGATCAAGTTAAAAAGACAAATTTTAACAAACAAATTTTGATAGTTATTAGACGATAAATTAATATTTTATCAGTTCAAATGACTATATTTGTATAATTTCTTAAAATAAGAAGAAAATTTACTCATTTTGAACGCACTACTTGCCCAAATTTTCCATTTCAAACATCATTTTTGCCTTCCTTTTAGGGTCTATTTAGAAATCATATTTGAGCATAATTGAAGGAGTACAACGACTTCGATAGTAATTACATGGCACAATGACCGAAATAAAATTATATATATATATCGATTAGGAAAATAAAAAGATATCTGCCGATTATTTGTGTGAAGATTCAAACCACCTAATATTTCATAGGGCAAGATTCTATGAAATGACAATTAGGGAAATCAAATCAATTAGAGCAAAATCTTGAATATTCTGATATTAACTTATTTATGTGTTATTTCTAAATATCTATCTATGAGGGGGTCCATTAATTGTTGGCGTCATAAGAACAAAAGCATGACGAAAATAAATAATAGCCTTGTAAAATTAGAATTAGTCAAAAAAATTGGATGTATAGTTGGATTGGATTACTACAAAGATTCTAGTCTCAATATGAAAATATGGTCCAACTTCCACATGAATTTTGACACTTCATTTTTTTCTTTATTGTAGCAAATGATGATGCAATACCATCGTTTTGATGTCGTATCCCTTTGCAATACCAGATATTTACTTACATTTGATATGTATACTAAACTAATTAAGGAATTTGACCTTGATAATTGTTTGTTACTGTGGGATAAAGAATCTGTCGTCAAGGCTTAAACATTATTACTGTTAGAATAGGTAAAAGTCCTACATTGGTCGTTGGGGAATGGATTGATGGTCTCTTTATATGGACTTGGACAATCCTCTCCTTATGAGTTGGCTTTGGGGGTTGAGTTAGGCTCAGGTGACATATTTTATATGGTATCAGAGTCAGGTTCATCCCGTTTGGAATCCCGAACCACACTACAGTTGGGCCTGGGCGTGAAGAGAGGTGTTAGAGTGGGTAAAAGTCTCACATTGGTTAGGAAATAAATTTGTGGTCTCTTTATATGGACTTGGACAATTCTCCCCTCATGAGCTAGCATTTAGGGTTCAGTTAGGCCCATGTATCATATCTTTATGGTTACTAAACTATTTATTTATGTTTTATAGAGTGATGGATAGGTCAGTGTTGTTGTATAAGGCAGATTGTTGGCCCATCAAGAACGTCCACGTCTAGAAAATGAAGATAGGCATGTTAGGAGAGGTGATTACAAATGAAGTTATACATGGTAAGACGAGTGACTTCAATAGCGAACATGATAAAGGAAGCGAGGTTGAATTTCGATACAGACGTAATGAGGAGATGTAATAGTCAGCAAGTAAGGATATGTGAGAGATTGATTGTAGAGGTAGGGATACTTTTATTTTGAATTGAGGGTCTATCGGATACAACTTCTCTACCCCGTAATGATATGCAACCTGTGATCCCCATGAATTGTTTGAAGGTATCTATTGGAAGTGCAACAAACAAGAGGAAAGTTCAGCAGCAGGTCCATCTTAACACTGATTAAGAAAACAGTTAATGATGCAATTAAGGCTGTTCTCAAAATTCTTTTTTTTTCATAAAGTAGGTTGTTCTCAAAATTCTCAGTTAACCATATGCAAAACAAACTTGAATCTAACTCTGATACAAGAAGTTTATCATTCCCTTTCAATGAAGTGAGACTGTTGAATAGGGAAGAAAAACCAATCTAATTTGTTCTGATAATTTAAAAATTGGAGCCTGCAACTCTAAGCAGCAGCACCGGCACCCTTCCCTTTCTTCTTCTGAAGTTTCTTCATGTAAAACTCAAGTTCCTTTCCTTCCAAGATGTAACTGTCAAAGTTCGTTGAAAGAAAATGTGTAAGAAAATGGAATTTGGCATTTTTCACCAAAATATAATATACATAACGATAAGCAAATTCATACCCATCAGCACGACCACACTGGCCAGGTCGTGATGAGATTGCAGCCAATAGACGCCCACTAGCAAATTGCTCCTCAACATGTGGGTCAATCTTGCGATCCTGTTGCCTCTTTTCCAGCTTTCTTTGGACGTGGTTACTCTTCTTCTCCTCTGCTACAGCCTCAGCCTCCTGTTTGGATCAATCAAACAGAAGTCATCAAAGCAGAGAAAGACTTCATATTGAATCTTGGCGTGGCTAAAGCTGCAGCCCTTACTAAAACCACAGTTTCCACTTTTTTTTTTAAATCAGAACCACAAACAGCACAAACAGTTGCATACAAATATCCTCAAAACAAATAAAATAAAACTGACTTGACTAGGGAATCATCAATAAAGAAATATTATCACATAATATATGGGAAGCATGTAGTTGAAAAAAGACATTCAAATACCTCTCCTTCCTTCTTGGAAGCAGCAGTCTTCTTCTTGCGACCAATTTCAACTCCATAGTGCTGGAGATACCACTGTTTAAATGGAGCTGCATCAACCTGAATAATTGCACTCTTCACCAGGGTTTGTGTCCTAACCAACTCATTGTTAGAGGCGTTATACACCACATCCAACAGACGAGTCTTCCTTGTAACAGCCTCGCTACCCCAAGAGAAATTCCCAGTATCCAACCTCAAAGCACGCCACTTCACATTACCTCCTCGGACTCTTATCCTTCTAACAGTCTTAGCATTTGGCACCAGCTTTGTGTTTGCTGGCTGTCTGCCAAGCTCATACCTTCACAGATACAGGAGATACGGAGTCAATCTCAAAATGCAAGCACAAAAAAGACAGATTATTCATACATATCAGGAATTAACAAAATCCCTGATCAAGTGAGAGACTACCCGATAATCAGGAAGGAAGCAAACCAAATTTGCAGTAGTACACATCAGTAACTTTTCGTTTTAGTCATATCCTTCTTGTTAGTTAGTTTGAGTAATATATCAGCTGAGAAAAATGACCGGCGCATAGGCTTAAGTCAGTAAGATTCATCATTGTTAGGAACGGCTCAATGAACTATCAATCCCCTTTTCATGTTTTTCTTCTCTTCACTTGCAGCTAAATTTCTTTGCTTTTTGATTTCTCTTCTACGTTTCCTTCTCCAAGAAATCTTTCTTTTCTACATTTTCCCTTCTTGTATCAGCCCATTCGTTAGACTAACTCCATGTCATTCGGCAACAAAAACAGGGAATCCCCGACAAAAGAACTAAACTTTAAAACTTCATCAAAGCTGCTTCCTTTATAAAACTTCCCTAAAGCCAATTGAATTGTTATGTTTTAGTCCACATTTATGTTACTCGGACAACTCAAAAATGCCAATCCTCCAAAAGCTATGTTGCTCGGACTCTTCAAAAATATCAATAGTTGCCTGTCGGATTCCCCAAAACTAGTGTATTTTTGGAGAATCCAACACAGGTACAGCATTGAAAGTGAAGAGTGCGCGCAACTTAGTTCAAAAGTAGTGCAAATTTGGAGAGTCCAATCAACATAGGTCCACTTAAACAAGTTCTACAACATTTTTGGAGATTACGAGCAATATAGGTACGCATCATTAACCTAAACTCAATATAATTGGATGCATGAACAAATTTCATTAAATTCAAAATAATAACACAATACGAACGCATAAGTGAGGAATTACTTAAAAATAATAAAAAATGAGCAGCCTCCAGATCTACCTCTATACATCGAACAATCTGAATAAACTCTAAATCCTCAATCATGCTAAATTTTGCAGATCACGTTAATCCAATTATCAAAAAAAAATATTGCTGCTTAAATATGAATAACTTGTACATACTTTCTCTTCTTCCTCCAAGCCTTCTGCTTTCCTCCAGTGGCACGTCTCTTGTGCATAGAATCACGAGAGATACCTATACAATATCACAGTAAATTTCTCCATTAACTTCATTTCGCTATTCCAATTATACATATTAAACGAATAAAATTGCAGAATTAACAATATGAAATGATGAATAGATTCTATTACCCATTGTTGCCGGTGACGGAGGTCCTTAGGGTTTAGATTTTCTCAAAGACGGTCGACGGCTTTGCAAGAGCTGGGTTTTATCAGCTTATAAATTTAAACCCTAGCTATTTCACAATTCCAATTTTGTCCTTCCTTATTGCCCTTTGAGTACAACGACGTCGTTTAGCACAGTTCGGTCCTTATAGTTTGGCCATTAAAATATGTAATTACATTTAAATTATAATTATGTTATGAGAAATAACCAAGTTATAATATTCATACAATCAAGTAAGTTTTGTTACATATATTGTATTGTTTTCACGAATACAATATTTTTATTGAATCGTTTGCGTGCATCAGTTTAATAGTATTTTATTTAAAGAATCGAGAATCAAACAGTTTAAGTTTAATCGTGAATCTGCGTATGAAATCTTTAATTATTTTTGAAATAAAATTTATATATTTATAAACTACGTAGAAATATTATAAGTCACAATAATTAACAATACACAATATTTAAAAGATAGAATATAAAAAGTTTATGATCAAAAATAAATTTACTTGAATCTCAAAATTCAAATTGGGAGTAATTAATATGAATGTTGTGACTCATTAATTTTTGAGATTGTGCAAATTCCAAAATTCCAAGTTGAGAGCTTTGTTCCCTCTATTGGGCATCTTGAAAATGGTGTTTGCTGCAGTTAGTACCATTTCAATGGCTAATGTTTTTCCAAAAAGTTCTTATCATCATCAGAAAGATGTAATTTTTGGGACTTGTATGAGAAAAGAAACATGGGGTTTTAATCTTTACTTGCCAAAGCTCAAGTACCAATCAAGAATCTCATTTTGCTGCAAGAATGAATCAATTGATTTTGATGAAAGAACAAGTCCTAATGAGGTAATAGATTGATGAACCCATTTCTTGTTTCTTTTGTTTGGGTTCTATACTTTGTTTAGTCCCAATTTGTGTAAATGGAAGTAAAAATTGGGTGAAGTTTCCAACTTTGAAAATCGTCAAAACATTAAAAGAAAAAAAGTTTACACTTAATTATCTATTTAGCTGCTGCATATGCTTCATTTAGTTTGTTGTCGTGTGATCAGGAGGTCACCGGTTTGAGCTGTGGAAATAGCCTATTGTAAAAATGCAGAGTAAGCCTGTGTACAATAGACCCTTGTGGTCTGGTCCTTCACCAGACACCACGCATAGCGGGAGCTTAGTGCACTGGAATGCTCTTTTTTATATGCTTCATTTTGTTGCAGTTTGTGTAAAATTAGGTAAGAAAATTTGGGTTGACAATTCCAATTTTGGAACTTGTCAATACATGAAAAAGAAGGAAAAAAAAACTATCTTAGTTATCTATTTTATTGTTGCAAATGCTTCATTTCGTAGCAATTTGTGTAAGTTAAAGTAGAAATTGGGTAAAAGTTTCCAATTTTGGAACCTGTCAAAACGAAAAGAAGAAAAAAAGGTTCTAACTTTGGGTGTTAAATGTCCTTTTGGATTGAATGGAAGATAGAACTTGGCATTATGCAAACTTGGATTTTGTTTTGAAAATTTCAAATTTGAGGATAGTATGATCTCATTTTACACAAAAAGATGCTAACTTGGGATTTTGACGTGGGAAATCTATAATTTATATATTCAATTCTGGCTCGTATTGTTGTTTGAGAACTCATGAGTTTAAGAGATTATTTGCCTGTTGCCTTGCAGAAAAGAAAGAATGAGTGAATCATATCTGTAATCTGAGGCTTTCAATACTAAGAAATTAGATGTATGCTGCAATGTTAGATTAGTGATTAAAGAACTTGCTAGCAGTACAAGATTGAAGATTCTCTCTACCTTCCCGCTATTCACTCACTTTGTCAAATGTATAAATCATACAATAAGAGAGATTTTTATCTGTATCTTTGTGTAAGTACTTTCACATGCACAGGTAGCGGGATAATGGCTTGAGAATTTTGAGTCTTCTCTATGTTGATAGGAGTGGAGGATATCTGAAGGGCTTTGTAGTGTGTGGCCCCTTACCTCTTATGTTGTAAAAGGGAAGTGCATATTTGAGACATCTAGATGCTTTAAGAAATTGATTCAGTGCCAGCAAGAAACTAGCACCACTTTTGCTATATCGAACAAGCGATTGTTGTTCCTTTATTCGTAATTCCTCCTGTAGATCACATTGGGATCTTATGCACCTATAGCATTAATTTATGCTAAGGTTGGAACATTTAATGATATCATCACTAGTATGTATTTCGACTATAAATTACAGATAGCTTGAAATTGAAGGCATATAGGCTGGCATCCGAAGTATAGGCTAAGAAACTACGAAGAACTGCAATGAATGGAAGTTGTTCAAAGTAGCATATTGAAAGAACAATCAGCTTAAATCACCATAGGCCACATGGGTGTCCAGATTGAGTCCTATTTTTCTCAATTTTGAAAATCTTATGCACCTATAGCATTAATTTATGCTAAGGTTGGAACATTTAATGATATCATCACTAGTATGTATTTCGACTATAAATTACAGATAGCTTGAAATTGAAGGCATATAGGCTGGCATCCGAAGTATAGGCTAAGAAACTACGAAGAACTGCAATGAATGGAAGTTGTTCAAAGTAGCATATTGAAAGAACAATCAGCTTAAATCACCATAGGCCACATGGGTGTCCAGATTGAGTCCTATTTTTCTCAATTTTGAAAATCTTATGCACCTATAGCATTAATTTATGCTAAGGTTGGAACATTTAATGATATCATCACTAGTATGTATTTCGACTATAAATTACAGATAGCTTGAAATTGAAGGCATATAGGCTGGCATCCGAAGTATAGGCTAAGAAACTACGAAGAACTGCAATGAATGGAAGTTGTTCAAAGTAGCATATTGAAAGAACAA